>JAHKKF010531463.1:0-44020 GCA_019740295.1 Labeo calbasu | reverse complement strand
TTTAGGGTCACATGATCCTTCAGAAATCATTCTAATATGCTGATTTGCTGTTTAAGAAACATTATTATTATTATTATTATTATTATTATTATTATTATTATCTACTATTTAAAAGAGTTGAGTACTTTTTTTAGGATTCTTTGGTGAATCAGCATTTATCTGAAATAAAAAGCTTTTGTAACATTATACATTATGCCATTCAAAAGCTTGGAGTCATTTATTTTTTGGGGGGAAGGAAATTCTAGAAATGAATACTTTTGTTTAGCAAGGATGCTTTAAATTGATAATAAAGGCATTTATAATGTTACAAAAGATTTCTATTTCAGATAAATGCTGTTCTTCTGAACGTTCTATTCATCAAAAAAAAAAAAAAAAACTAAAAAATTCTACTCTAATGTTTTCAACATAATAGCAATGAATGTTTTTTGAGCAGCAAATCTGAATATTAGAATGATTTCTGAAGGATCATGTGACTGGAGTAATGATGCTAAAAAATCAGCTTTAAAATCACAGGAATTAATTACATTTTAAAACATATTCAAATAGAAAAGATTTATTTAAATAGTAAAATATTTCAAAATTGTACTGTTTTGCTATATTTTGGATCAAATAAAAGCAGGCTCGGTGAGCAGACTTCTTTAAGAAACATTAAAAATCTTACTGTTCAAAACCTTTTGACTTAATTGAGTAAATTAAGTAATTTTAGTATTTATTTCAGTTAGCTGCCAGTGCAACATTTCTAATCTCCATTTAAGTTTTGTTAAGTTTACGTTTTTATAATATTTATCGAATATGTATATTATTCAATTTTATTTAAATGACCGAAAACGTTTTTAGCCTGACTTTTTTAACTAAAGTCCGTGCAAAGCAATATTAAATGTGTTCTGAGTTTGCCACACCACAGAAGAATGTTATTAACCACCCAGTCAAATTTGAACGATTAAAGAAAACGCCAAGTACATAAAATAAGTTATAAAATCTTGAAAAAAATTAACTCTCAAACGCTGGGGGCGTGTCCGCTGGCGCCTCTGAAACCACGCCCACTCGCGGGAAAGGTGCCGTCTCTCTCAACCGTCAAATACAAATACATAAGGAGACCGAGCTATTTTGTAAATGATCGCAACCAGGTAATATGCATTTACGTGACGAAGGAATAGCTAGCTAGGAAACTGTAGGTTGTAGTAATATCTTAAGCATTTGAGATTTGACAGAAATTACAGTGTAAAACGTGTTTTAAGAGAGGTTTTTTTTACTTCAAAAAAGCAGCAGCCATATAAGAACACATAAATCGTCAAACATGTATGTCAGTAAGTTAATTCACTGAAAATAAGGCTCACTGAATCATCTTCCTGATGTGACATGCTTTCCTTATGCCTGAGGTATGGCTGTATACTGCCATCTGCAGGCTGAATGAGTTAGAAAACAACATTTGACGGAAAAATGGTGAATTCTCTTGTGAGGGAGAGAGACACAAATATCCCCTCCCCTTTGAAATGTTATGTCAGCGCTCTTACAGCTACTTGTGTAATGGCCTTGCAAGGGTGGAGTCTGTTTTTGTGCATTTGTGAGTGTTTTCTTGGATTTGTGTGTGTCTGCTGTTCTGTAAGGACACAGACAGCCTGCTGTACTATGACAAACTCAACAACTGATTGCATTTTATGATAAGATGTTTCTGTCTCTTCTCACACCTCTCTTCCTGTCTCACAGATGAACTCTTTAAATGTGAATAGCTCAGAAGATATCAAGCCCCCACCAGGATTGGCTCAGCTGAGCAACATGAGCAGCTATCAGTGCAGCAGCCCTGGATCCCTCTCCAAACACATCTGTGCCATTTGTGGGGACCGATCTTCAGGTACAACAACACAGGGATGTTTAGATGTTGCATTTGGTTTTGGTTTGGAAGTTAATGCATCTCCAAGATACATCTCCAAGTCTTCTGAGGTTCAGTGTGGTTGTGTTTGCAGGGAAGCACTATGGTGTTTACAGCTGTGAAGGTTGCAAGGGCTTCTTTAAGAGGACCATCCGAAAAGACCTGACCTACACATGTCGAGACAGCAAAGAGTGCCTGATTGACAAACGCCAGCGCAACCGCTGTCAATATTGCCGCTACCAGAAGTGCCTAGCAATGGGCATGAAGCGGGAAGGTTTGTATTTGCGTGTTTTCTACCCATTATTCAGTGATTTTTTAATTGCTAATGAGTTTTATTTTTTATTTTGTGTTTTTTGCTGCTATTGATTTTTATCTCAACACGTTTTAATATTATGCTTTATCATTCTGCTAAATAACATAATATATTATATTATATTGTATTATATGATATGTATTCTATCCATATTTCAGTGATTTTTGAATTGCTGATAGGTTTTGCTTTTTTTTCATTTTGTTGTTTTTTTTTGTGTGGTTTTGTTTGGTTTTATTCTGTTCTGTTTTGTTTGGTTTTGTTTTGTGCTTTTTGCTGCCTTTGTTGTCAGAAGAGATTTTTTATCACTAAATTATAAAATATATATATAATTAAAAAATATATATAATTATATTATATTATATTATATTATATTTGCTGATGGGTTTTGTTTTTGCTTTGTATTTTTGTTTTGTTTTGTTTTGTTTCATTTTGTTTTTGTCTTTTTGTGGCCAGAATAGATTTTTATCTCAATACATTTTAATATTATGCTTTAATATTATGCTAATTAATTTATGAAATAAATTATATTATATTTTAATTATATTATATTATATGTAGTATTTCTATATAACCTTACATAACTACTTTATATATTAGAATATATAGAATATATAGAATATATTTTAAATTGTATATTATATTAAATTATATTTGTTTTTTATAATATCTAAAATATACTTTAAATTAAAATAAAGTAAAATGTACTGTACTATAACAGATATATTTATATTAAAAATTTGAAATTTCTTATATAATTTGTCATAATCATTAATTATAATGATTTATAATGCATTGATATTATATTATATTATATTATATTATATTATATTATATTATATTATATTATATTATATTATATTATATTATTATGTTTTCTATCCATGTTTTTGCTTTGGTTTTATTTTGTTTTTTTTGGTTGTTTGTTTGTTTTTGTTTTTTTTGCTTTTTGATGCCTTTGTGGCCAAAAGAGATTTTCATCTCAACACATTTTAATATTATGCTTTAATATTCTGCTAAATAATATTTTATTATATTAATGTTTTCTATTCATAATTTAATGATTTTTGAATTGCTGATGGGTTTCATTTTTGTTTTGTTTTATTGTGCTTTAATATTCCGCTAAATAACATAAATGTATTATATTATATTATATAGTATTGCTATATAACCTTACATAAATGCTTTATTACAGAATACATTATATTGTACATTTGTTTTCTTGTAATATCTAAAATATACTTTACATTAAAATGAAGTAAAATATATCATAACAGATTTTATTTAAAATGTAAATCTCTCATAATCATTATTTACAATGATTTATAATGTACTCATTTACTCCCCACAGCAGTCCAGGAAGAGAGGCAGCGTGGGAAGGAGAAAGGTGATAATGAGGTGGAATCAACGAGCAGTTTTAATGAAGACATGCCTGTGGATAAGATTCTGGATGCAGAAATTGCAGTCGAACCTAAGACTGAGATATACACAGAGAACAGTCCAGGCAACTCAGTAAGACATTTAGATTTATTCAAATACAATTTACGCAGTACAAACATGCTGACTTGAGCATTCTTTGAAAAAGTAACAACTGAAATTCTCTCTCTTATTGCCCCTTTTTTTTCCGTTTTCATCTGGTCTCCTTCTCCAGACAAATGACCCAGTCACTAATATCTGCCATGCAGCTGACAAGCAACTGTTTACTCTGGTGGAGTGGGCCAAAAGAATACCTCATTTCTCAGATCTGCCTCTGGACGATCAGGTCATTTTGCTTCGAGCAGGTATGTGGCACTCTTACAGACACATAAACATATATATATATATATATATATATATGTATATATACTCTTTCAGGTTCTTCTGCCACCCCCAATATAAGCTGTTTTAGATTAGCACTTATTTTGAAGACTTCCTTCCATTGTCCTTAGTCACTACAGGTTAAAGGGTCAGGCAGAACTGAGTTGGTTGTGTAAGTGAGAATGCTGACCTCTGCTGGTCAAACATTTCACATGCGCTCATGAAGTAACCACCATTGAAAATCACAAAGACGGTGGAAGAACACGGTGTTGAATTAAGAGGGAGAGACACGTTTCCTGTTATTCTTCTTTTTATTTTTTTTGTTATTCTTATTTTTCTTCTTACAGGATGGAACGAGCTTCTTATTGCTTCCTTCTCCCACCGTTCAATCACAGTTAAAGATGGCATCTTGCTGGGCACAGGCCTTCATGTCCACAGGAGCAGTGCTCACAGTGCAGGTGTCGGCTCCATCTTTAACAGGTGAGCATTTCCACCTTCAACCCCTCTGGATTAATAAACATCTTGTTTGTTTGTTTTATATTACAACTACTGTATTCAAATGAAAGCTTTGTGTGTGTGTGTGTGTGTGTGTGTGTGTGTGCCAGGGTATTGACTGAGCTGGTGTCTAAAATGAAGGATATGCAGATGGATAAAACAGAACTAGGCTGCCTTAGAGCCATCGTCCTCTTCAACCCTGGTGTGTTGCTCATTTCCATTTATACACACTTGTCTGCAGCAAAGATAAACTAAGTTATTTTATTTCATTTCAAATATATAATATTATACAGTATATAATTTTTTGGGAACGCCTGGAAATTTACACAGATTATGCTGATAAATTGTGAGGATTTTGACTGTTTTTATCTTATAAAGCACATCTAATATTATATTTTATTAAATTATGCAATATAATTGAAGGAATAATTCACCCAAATTTTGCCTTTATTTATTTATTTCCTTATTTATTTATTTTTGGGAACACCTGGAAATTGACACAGATCATGCTGATAAATAGTGGAGATTTTATCTTTTTTTATCCTATAAAGCACATATTATATTATATCATATTATATTATATTAAAGCAATATTGTTCACCCAAATTCTGCCATTATTTATTTTATTTTATTTTATTTTATTTTTTTGTAACCCCTGGAAATTGACTCAGATTATGTTGATAAATTGTGAAGATTTTGACTGTTTTTATTTTATAAAGCACATATTATTATATTATATTATATTATTAAAGGAATAGTTCACCCAAATTCCGCCTTTATTTAATGTATTTATATATTATATTTTATTTTAATTTATTTTTTTCGAACGCCTGGAAATTGACACAGATTATGCTGATAAATTGTGAAGATTTTGACTTTTTATTTTATAAAGCACATATATTATATTATATTATATTATATTATATTATATTATTAAAGGAATAGTTCACCCAAATTCTGCCTTTATTTAATGTATTTATATATTTTAGTTTATTTTATTTAATTTTATTTTTTTGGAACGCCTGGAAATTGATGCAGATTATGCTGATAAATTGTGAAGATTTCAACTGTTTTTATTTTGTAAAGCACATATTATATTATATTATATTATATTATATTATATTATATTATATTATATTGTGTTATATTACATTATATTATTGAAAGAATAATTTACCCACATTCTGCCATTTGACACCTTGACATCTATATTATATTATAATTAAATTAAAAACTTTGTAATATAATATATTATGTAGTAGTTATAGAGATATTACATAAAATTCTGTCATTATTTACATGTTCTTTCTTTTATGAAACACCCATACTGTTGTTGTTGTTTTTAAATGCCTTAATGTATTGCAAAATGTAACTGTTACGGTGAATGAGAACTTTCTAACTCATTAGGTGTAAAGACGTGTAGGATGTTTTGATAGTCTGAGTATATACTGTATTTAATAATGCATATTTTCTTGTCCCATAGACGCCAAAGGCTTGTCCAGCCCAGCGGAGGTAGAGGCACTGAGAGAGAAGGTCTATGCCTCACTGGAGACCTACACTAAACAGAAATACCCTGACCAGCCTGGCAGGTACAGTCATGTACATGTTTGTTCAGTAAATACTGATCATATCTGTTTTACATACTCAGTTTCACCTGCTGCCTTCCTCTCTGCCTGCTCTACAGGTTTGCTAAACTTTTGTTGCGTCTTCCTGCTCTCCGGTCCATCGGACTTAAGTGTTTGGAGCACCTATTTTTTTTTAAGCTGATTGGAGACACACCCATAGACACTTTCCTAATGGAGATGCTCGAAGCACCCCATCAGATCACGTGACACGAGTTCCAATGGACCTTTTTTTGTACATATTCTTATGTAACTAATATAATAACGAACTTGATTGAAGATATTGCAGTATGCTGCATATTTTATACCAAGCACAAATTATTATTCTTTTTAAAAATATTGGCAGGGGAAAGAGAGGAGCAAGTTTCAGAATATACAGATGAAATTAATTTTACTGGTATGGTTTTGAAAAGAAATGTTTCTGTAAATAGTTAATATCAGGTATTCATTGTGACAAGACAATGCAATAAAGAAATTATATTTTATTCAAGGAATGTTATCATACCCAAACAATAATTTCTAAAATGAAGTGTTTAGAATTCTGTTCAAATAAATATTTAAATATTTAAATACTATGTTCTTTTTTTTCTTTTTTCGGAATAAAAAAGAATGAATGAGCAAGTTGTTGTTGTTCTTTTGTCCTCGTTTCACTGGAGCATCTGAACTTTTTTCCCTGTAGAAGCAAAAGCCTTTAAACAGCAAGTCATTGTTGCCTAATTTTTATTATCTCAATCTCATATCACAAGGTTCTGCAAAACATTTTTTATCTGGTGCAGTGTATCCCGTCCGCTAGATGGCGCCATTTAACGATGCAAACCATTATTGAACTTCCACTTTAACGTGTGCCTGCGGAGGCTTTCTCATTTTCAGTGTGGAAAGGCTGTCATTGCTCTGAATGTAAACAAGTTTGAACCATCAAGTTGAAGAGTTCTTGCCCAAACTTCTGACATCTTAAAATATTTTTTTTATAAATGTATTTCTAAAATACA
This sequence comes from Labeo calbasu, assembly GCA_019740295.1. Lineage (NCBI taxonomy): Eukaryota > Metazoa > Chordata > Actinopteri > Cypriniformes > Cyprinidae > Labeo > Labeo calbasu. The sequence goes on along the minus strand of JAHKKF010531463.1, from coordinate 36,937 downwards.
GGCCTAGTTATATATATATATATATATATATATATATATATATAGGTGTCAACATTCGAAGTGGATCAAAAAAGTTCATCAAAGTTGTCCTAAGACAAGAATGGGTATTGTTGTGGTTTTAGGAAACTTTAAGGTTTTGATCCACTTCAAATGTTGAATACTGTATATAATCTGTGTTGGTGTCTACCTTTTTGTTCCCGAGTGGCCATTTGTAATTTTTATAGGTCTGGCTTCCGGTCTCATCTGCGTCCAGCTATTTTTAGCTGTACAAAACAACAGGTTTTCCTGCTTTATGTTGCAAATTGGTATGTTTTACCATATTATTTTAATGTATTATCTTAATTATGAACACACTGATTTGTAGTGCAAACAGTTTTACTGTTTACTGCAAGTTGTTGTTCTCGTTATTCCCTTATAGCGGCCAATGAACCGGAAGTCTCACTTCCGCGTGTTTAAGAAAATAACTTTTTTTTTTAAAGAATATAAATTGATGATTATAAATCGATAATCATCCGTTATTAGGTTATTTGTTTTTCTTTTATGTAATTCATTTTTCAAAATTCAAATAAACTAATTTTAGGTAGCTTATATGATCGGTTCATGACACTATAATATGAACTCCAAACAAGTGTTTAGGATTTACTTCACTTGCTGACTGTTTGGGTCGTATCACAGAGAACCCAATGATGTGCATCTAAAAATATATTCGTTTAGAAATTAACCTCTTTTTCTTATTATTTTAATGTTTATTTGACCTAGTAAAACAGCACTTAAGCAGTAGTAACACAAAGTTATTATTTTTGTATCATATAGCAGCCTACATACGCACTTTTCAGAACAGCTACTGTTCACAGCTACAGCTACTGCAAATATGCAATAAATAGACTAAACAAATTAGTAGCATTGCACTGCACTGTAAATGTAAAAAAACAACAACTGTAATTTATTTTAATACGCGTTTCTAACCCTAGCAGAATTACTGTAACAATTTTCAGGGCATGTTTGATTTGTCAAGTTTATATAGGCCTATAATAAACTGTATAATAACAGCAACAATTGCGATCAATGTTTAATCAGTTATCAAATTTGAAAAGGTGATGCTCAATATCATAATTTTTTTGTAGTCCAAAGTTGTTGTTGTTTTTTTTCAAGCAAATGAAATGGCCTTGGAGTCTCTCAAACCCAAACAGGGTATTATTGTTTAAAACGCATGCTTTGCTTTTTTGTGCTTGAATGAAATTACTCCTTAAATTAATTTTTTTTCACGTAAAGTATTTAGAGTTCATGACAAGTTGTAAAGCAATGTCTGTATACTTACTCTCTACCTGATGGGAGGAGAGAGATTTGTGCGTGTGTGTGTGTGAGAGAGAGAGAGAGAGAGAGAGAGAGAGAGAGAGAGAGAGAGAGAGAGAGAGAGAGAAAGAGAAAGAGAGAGAGTGACTGACGCACAGGTTTATTTTCATACGGAGCTTTTGTCCGCGTTTACAACTATCTGAGCATCTGTCGAAAGTTTCAGGAACGGCAAAAGGATATTTTCTCTTCAATGGTAGGTGGATGTACGTCTAATTCCATAGCGCCATTTAAAGTTTTGATGAAGTTTTGTCATGTACAGTAGCTACATTAGAAACCTATAGTTCCCGGAGCTGATTAAACATGCTGATGCATGTGACAGTAATCAATGCGCATCAATTTATTTATGTTGATGTCACACAATTAAAAGTCGTTTTATGTTTGACTGAATAATATTAATAGAGATTGGAAGTTAATATTTGAATGAAACTCACAATCAAACATCATCTGTTTGAACTGTATTTCTGCTGTCATTTATAGTTTTTGTTATTTTGTAATGCTCGTTATTTATTTATTTATTTTTTTCAGTATTCACATTAAACTCACTTTTATTTTACTCTCACATCCTCTTGAGAAAACTACAATTTTAAAAGGATGGCATTTGACATTTCAGTTGTAACAATACAATTCTGTAAATTAGGCACACAGAAGGCAGACAGTTAACTTCTTTTTTTGTCGTCTAATACAAGCACATGAAATTACACCCTGAGGGTGCTGAAGTTATGGATTATAAATGTGTCTTTTTTTCCAGACATGTGGAGAAAGAGCGTGTGTGAAGGTTGTAATGAGCTCATCCGGGACAGGTACCTGCTCCGCGTGCAGGACGGACTGTGGCACGAGCGCTGCCTGCACTGCGCATCATGTCGCGAACCTCTAAAAGACACCTGCTTCCTCCGCAACAAGACACTCTACTGCAAGAGAGACTACCAGAAGTAAGACTCTGTTTGTATAAACAAAGATTTCGTTTTATGAGTCAATTAGAATTTTGAAGTTCAACGCGGGAAAAGTGTGACGTGAGTCCGCGGTAGTCAAAAGTTTGTTTCCAGTCACATTGCTAGATGTTCATATTAACTTAATTTTAGCATTAAGGTCTTTACTAGTTTTCTCATTTCAAATATTTGTTTCTGTCTTCGCCGTTTATTTATTTTTTTGATCGAATGTTTAAGAAAACAAAAATAATATTATATTGCGATAAATTTTCCAGTGTTTGCCTTTCTCTGTATATAGAAAATTACAAATTGACTGCTCGTAGTTTTCTAGAAATGCATTTGAGAGTAAAATAGATTATTTTTCCGCTTTGTAAACATTTAGGGTTTACAACAAATAATCTACATCAGTTCTATTTCTTCCTAGAGGTGACAGACCCCGAAAAAACGACAAATGAATTTTATTATGCTTAATTTAAGCACTGGAACAATCACTTAGCCGACATTATTCTAACATGATTAATAAACATAAATAATCATAATGTAAATATCTCAGTAGATACTTTAAACATAAAGCCAGTAAAATGTTATTAAGGTTTTAGTTCACATATCTGAACATCCTTTAGTAATGATGCAGTAAATAACTTTAAATCTTTTCATTTATCCACCTTATTCCTGTAAGAACGCGCGCAGCAGTTGTAAATTTCATGGGTCTGGCTTCCGGTCTCATCTGCGTCCAGCTATGTTTAACAGCTCCTTTTGGTGCTTGATATTGGAAATTGATGTGTCTTAACATGTTATTTTAATGTATTAATCTTAATTATGAACACACTGGTTTGTAGTGCAAACAGTTTTACCGTTTACTGCACATTGTTATTCTTCTCGTTAATTTCCTATAGCGACTAATGAACCGGAAGTCTCACCCATAGGTTTACTTTCGCGATTAAGAAAAAGGTGGATATAGCTAGCAGATAGCAGTTTTGTTTAATGTTAAGATGTTGCAGACTGATCTACTTACTTGCTGTTAATTTTGACAAGGCAAGTTTTTGTGGCTAAATATATATATATATATATTTTTGCAACACATTTTTATTATGAAATGTTATAATATAAAATTACACTTGTGCATAATTGCATACCTGTTTACACAAACAATATTTTTATAGTCCGTCTTATGATAAGTGTTGGTGTTTTGTGTGTGTGTGTGAGAGAGAGAGACTGTGTGTATTGGGGAACTTGGCACAGAACTCCTGAAAGACAAGGTGACTGCAGGAGGAAGGGTCGCGGTGGGCCATGGAATGCGAGGAGGCTTTCACACACAAACACACACCGTTAGATCAGGAGGACAGCACTACTGACACGCTGTCAAGATGTGTTAAATTAGCAGGACCCATCGGCGTGGCAACGGCAAGCTGGGGACAGCATATGGCCACATCGACACGGTGCGCGGACCCCCTACTACCCCCAAAACTCACTCTGATTCTCATTCACACACTCACATGCACATTCTCACCTCCGTATTTAACAGTTTGCAAAACGACAGAGAGCAATGACCCGGAAAATATAGACGAGTAAATGGACACTGTTTGAGTTCTGATCACTGTGATTAAATCTTCTTTAGTAGCTGATGTATCTGCTCCAGTTTACATTTTCAACAAAAAAAACTCTCATTTTGTCAAATCCCATAATGCATACTCACATTAGGAGTCCAACAGCCAAAGTAATAATGATGGAGAAGTGACCACTGTGCTCTTAATAAGAAGACTGAGGCTGAGTGGAATATTAGGCCATATGTTCTGGGTAGAATATGAGTGTGTTTGTGTGTTGGGGAGGGGGTTTATGTAGAGGGGATCTCTGCGTGTGAAGTATGTCAAGGCATCTGGATAGGTTGGTGCCCAGTGGTGCCCCTGCTTGATGCCCGTCCGACCGTGAGATATCTGACCTGACCAATTAGCCACATATGCAGTGCTTGGCTGGCACTCCTACCCAGTATCCCAGTGCTTAACTGTGGGCTCAGGGGTGGAGAGCACGCTGACCCAGCACTTGCTGACCAGGGTAAAGAGCAGCTTTACTCTAAATGGGTCAGGAGGCTGGTCTATTAACAGACACTTGACTGTTTTATATTTTAAGTGATGCTTAGATTAATAGGACTAGTAATTGGGAAAAAAACAGTAGTGACAGTAGTAATCTCCAAACTTCTTGCTGTTTTATGATGAGAGGACTAGGAATGCATTTCTTTAGTGATTATCAGTTCCTATTTTTCCCCCAAATTCTCATCTAAGTTTACTTTGTTAAACATTTACATTGTTCAAAAGTTTGGGACCAGGTCGGTGCCAAAAAAGCGCGTCGACATATAGCGCCATTGCACTGCGGGCGACCCGAGTTCGAATCCCAGCTTGTGGACCTTTCCCGATCCCACCCCCTTCTCTCTCTCCCACTTCACTTCCTGTCAAACTACACTGTCCTATCTAAATAAAAAGCATAAAAATGGCAAAAATAAATCTTTAAAAAAAAAAAAAAAAAGTTTGGGAGCAGTAAAGTTTTTTTTTTTATGTTTTTGAAAAATTGTTTTATTCCTAACCAGGCTGCATTTATTTTATCAAAAATAAAGTAAAAACAGTAATATTGTGAAGTATTACGACAATTATTTTAACATATTATATTAATATATGTAATTTATTCATGTACACTAAATAGCAAGGAGCCAATTGGAGCATAAATGTTAACTTACTGTGACTTCTATTATTATATTGGGGCTATAAAATATTTAAACAATGAATGCAGTGATTTTTTTATAGTTAACGTCACATTTTTAAGATAATTATACCATTAAAAATGCACTTCTGTCAAACATACCCTTTGGTTTCATTTTAAAAATGTATTATACAGAAAAGTTTGCCTTCAAAATAAAACATCTGTTTTTAGTTTAAAATTAAATTGTAATAATGTACATTTTAATTATATTAATGATAATGTGAAATTATACAGATTACAATATATTACGCTGAACACATTTCTAGTTTAAAGGTTTAGTTTGTTTCCAGAATAAAAATTTCCTGATGATTTACTCACCCCCATGTCCAGGATGTTCATGACTTTCTTTCATCCGTCGAAAGGAAATTATGGTTTTTGAGGAAAACATTCCAGGATTTTTCTCCATAATGGACTTCAATGGGTCCAAAATGCAGTTTCAATTTAGCTTCAAAGGGCTCTACATGATCCCAGACGAGGAATAAAGGTCTTATCCAGCAAAATAATCGGTCACTTTCTAAAAAAAATGAAAAATCGATATACGTTTCAACCACAAATGCTCATCTTGCACTAGCTCTGTGATGTTGGAGCTCTGTGATTACGTTGGAAAGGTCACGTGTGCTTAGTTCTTTGTCGGTGCACTCCATTTCAAAAAGGGAGGGTAGGGTGAAAAACTACATCTTATTTTCTCCTCCAACTTCAAAATCATCCTACGTGGTTGTTTTACCTTTTTTACACATTCACTTTGTAAACACTGGGTCGGTACTTCCGCCTATGTCACACATGACCTTTTCAACGTGACTACGTAATGCGTGAACTGAAGTCGATCTAGTGCAAGATGAGCATTTTGGTTTAAAAGTTTAAAAGTATTTAAAAGTATCTATATTTTTATTTTTTTTTAGATAATGACAGATTGTTTCGTTAAACAAGACCCTTATTGCTCGGCTGGGAACATTTAGAGCCCTTTGAAGCTACATTGAAACTGCAATTTGAACCTTCAACCCGCTGATCCCCATTGAAGTCCACTATATGGAGAAAAATTCTGGAATGTTTTCCTCAAAGACCTTCATTTCTTTTCGACTGAAGAAAGACAGACATGAACATCTTGGATGACATGGGGGTGAGTAAATTATCAGGAAATTTTTATTCTGGAATAGGTTTTGAGAAATAGATTTAGGCTCTGAAGAGCATATTCCAATAACATTTTTACATCAAAAGATGCAACTATATATACTGTATCTTGAAGCATGTGTCATAATGCATTCAATGTCACTATAATACACAAACATGCCGTTTACATATTCTACTATCTGCGTTCACATACCACAGATGCTCTTGTGTATAATGAGCAGCACGTTTTTCTGTCCCTCCTCCTGAACCCTAAAGAACTCGGAGCGGTTTCCCCAGCAACCCCAGGGCAACACTAATAGTTCTCAACAATGCAAGGCTTTGGGATGTTTCAATTCCTACTTATCAGAGGAGGAATTTTTGCTGTCTGTACGTGAACACACTGCAATGCTTCCATGCACCTAGCTGAGATATGCATACCAACAATAACACCCACTGATCTACAGCCAAAAGCTTATAATTGGTACAAATTGTAAAAGATAAACACAGTGGAAAACTTATCTTAATGCGTTAACATACAGTAATCACGGCGCTATCATTTAATCTAATTCAGTATTTCAATACAGTGTGTGTGATGCTTATCCTATATAAATAGAGGTGAGTTGACTTGACTTTTTTAGTTTACGGTTTATCAGGTTTTAAATGCGGATATTTTTCTTACACAAATGCATTGATTGGTTTCAGAAGGCCTTTGTCAACCCACCAGAGCCATATGGAGTAGTTTTTATGATGGATGGATGCACTATATTGGACTTCAAAATCTCAATAGCCATTCACTGCTATTATAAAGTTCGGAAGAGCCATGACATTATTTAAGATAACTCCAATTGTATTTGTCTGAAAGAAGAAAGTCATATACATTTACATTTAGACATTTAGCAGATGCTTTTATCCAAAGCGACTTACAAAAGATGACAATGGAAGCAATCAAAATCAACAAGAGCACTAACATGCAAGTGCTATTACAAGTCTCAGTTAGCCTAACACAGTACATGCAAGGTTTTTTTTAAAAATTATTATTATTTAATAAAAAGAAAACAGAATAAAAAAGAAAAAGCAAGCTAGTGTTAGTGTAAAAAAGTCCCTTTTTTTGCTTTTTGTTAATTGTATAATAAATAAAGAGAAAAAAATAGGTAGAATACAAAAAGAACAGAGAAGCTAGTGTTTGGTACACCTAGATATACACCTAGAATGACTTGAGGGTGAAAAAATCATGGGGTAATTTTCAGTTTCAGGTGAACTATCCCTTTAAGGCATGCCACCACAGCTAAATAGGGTAACATTTTTAACAGAAATCAACACTTTCCCCAGCTGAGTTTTGTACTGCAAGGTGTCTGAATTGTTATGATTAAATACGCAATTGATGTGTTATTTAATTATATATGCACTAATTTGCACACATTTCCAGAACAGAAATCTGAGCATTGGATTTACATATATCGTTTTATCACTCCATAAATCAGAAAGTATTGAGGGGGAAAAACATTTCATGACGTTTTTGGAAATACAATCTGTAAAAACCTTTAGAATACTGGCAAATTTGGTGTAAGTGCTACTTTGTGGCTCATTTTAAGAAATCGTCCTTTAAAGATACACTACCAGTCAAAAGTTTTTGAACAGCAAGATTTTCTTATGTTTTTTATCTCTTCTGCTCACCAAGTCTGCATTTATTTGATTAAAAGTACAGCAAAAACAGTACAATTGTGAAATATTTTACTATTTACAATAACTGTTTTCTATTTGAATATATTTTAAAATGTGATTTCAAAGCAAAATTATTAGAATCATTATTCCAGTCACATGATCCTTCAGAAATTATTCTAATATTCTGATTTGCTGCTCAAACAACATTTATTGAATCAAATAAATGCAGGCTTGGTGAGCAGAAGAGATTTCTTTAAAAAACATAAAACATCTTAATGTCTAAAAATTTTGACTGGTAGTGTATGTATTGTAATTGAAATCTGCAACTGAAAGCATAATAAAATTATTATTCAAATGTGTATTTTGGATATTTTCTTATCACTAATCTTAAAAAGACAGAAGCAAAACAACCCTTAATCTTAAAATTAACTAGTGCATGAAAAAAACAATGGTTTTGCCAGTAGTGTCTTGTATTAAGGAGTAACCTGTCAGCCCAAGTCTGAAGCTGTCACACCTCTAGAGATGATTCTCTCTAAGCGTCCCTGTCACGCTCACCCCAAACCTAAAACTACAGCTCTGCTCTCCGTCCCCCCCTCCGGGCGCGGAAATCTCAGGCCAGTTTGACAAACAGAAAATGTGGTGTCTGCCAGGGCAGGACAATGGCAGCGAGGCTCTGGGCCAGCTCCCTCCTTTGTCTGGGTTTGGTTAAGTCGAGTTAAGATCATTCCCTGGACCGGCCTCGCCCACCGGGAGGCGTGATTCTTTCTCTCCGTCTGGAGCCACGGCCTGCCGAGCTCCTTTCTCCCCCCTCCCCGGGAGTCCTGCCCCGGACACAGTCGTGGAGCCGGCCGCCTCTGTCTAACCCACTGAAACCCAGCTCTGGTTGCCAGGCGCTAAGATGCACACTCACCATGCTGGGGGTATGCGTCTGCACGGCTTTTTTTGGGTTGGAGGGGACATGGCAAGTTCTTGTCTCACTTTTTGATGGACGGGGCGACTCAGCAACATTCCTGGAATCTCTGATGGTGCATCAAAAAACATTCTGAAAGAACAAAATCATTCTTTGTACTTTTCATCATAAGATTTTAAAGCACGTATATGAAATGTATATATAGAAATGCATATCAATACTTTGTCTCTTTTCCTGTCAGGTTGTTTTTGGTACGGTGCAAGGGCTGCGCAGAGGTCATCTCTCCGGCCGAGCTGGTGATGCACGCAGGCACTGCGGTTTTCCACCTGCGCTGTTTCTGCTGTTGTGTGTGCGGCTGCAGGCTGCAGAAGGGAGACCGCTGTGTGCTCACAGGGGACAGGCTTTTCTGTGCCAGAGACTATCACAATCAACTAGCCAGCCCGACCACCTCTGACTCAGGTATTGTTTTAAAACAATCCCGGTCCTGGAGCACCACAGCACTGCTCATTTTGGATGGCTTCCTCATCTGATACACTCAGTAAGGTCATGGTGCCTCTGCTAATGATCTGATGATATAAATCATGAGTGGTAAATAAAGGAGACATCCAAAACGTGCAGTGCTGGAGTCCTTCAGTACTTAAGTAAGCACTGTACACTACCAGTCAAACAATAAGACTTTTAATGTTCTTTTAAAGAAGTCTCTTCTGTTCACCAAGCTTGCATTTATTTGATCCAAAGTACAGCAAGAACAGTAAAATTTGTATTGGATTGCACTGTTAATGTACTACTCAATACTTTGTTCTGAGTTCAGTCTATAGTACTCCAAATGTTCTTCCTGGTCAGACCGAAAATACTGAAATATTTTTACTATTTAAAATAACTGCTTTCTATTTGAATATATTTTAAAATGTAATTTATTCCTGTGATTACAGCTACATTTCCAGCATCATTACTCAAATTTTCACTGTCACGTGATCCTTCGAAGACATTCTAATATGCTGATTTGCATTCAAGAAACATTTTTATTATTATTATTAATATTTAAAACAGTGTAATATAAAGATCCAAAGATCAGCATTTATCTGAAATAAAAAGCTTTTGTAACATTATAAATGCCATTCAAAAGCTTGGAGTCAGTATAATTTTAATATGATTTTTGATTATAGAAATTAAATCTTTATTTAGTAAGGATGCTTAAAATGTTTAAGAGTGATGATAAAGACATTTATAATGTTACAAAAGATTTCTGTTTCAGATAAATGCTGTTTTTCTGAACTTTCTACTCATCAAAGAAACCTGAGAAAAATCTACTCAGCTGTTTTCATAATAATAATAATAAATGTTTTTTGAAACGCAAATCAGAATATTAGAATGATTTCTAAGGATCATGTGACTGGAGTAATGATGCTAAAAATTCAGCTTTGAAATCAGTGGAATAAATTACATTTTAAAATATATTCAAATATAAAACAGTTATTTTAAATAGTAAAAATATTTTAAAATTTTACTGTTTTTGCTGTACATTGGATCAAAGAAATGCAGGCTTGGTGAGCAGAAGACATTTCTTTAAAAAAACATTAAAAATCCTTTTGACTGGTAGTGTATATGACATAGAAATCTTTTGTGACATTGCAAATTTCTTTACTGTCACTTTTGATCATTTGAATGCATACTTGCTGAATAAAAGCATTGATTTCTTTAAAAAAAAAATCTGATTGACCCCAAAGTTTTGAATACAGATGCCCATTCATAAATCACTTTTTTCATTGTATTCTTAAGATACTTACTGTAAACCTGTGAAATAATTTTTACTCTTCAAACAACAGATACTGGCCACTTATTTATCTTTAGTTTTTTTATAGTGTTATTATTATTTCCAGTTATCTATTTGCTGTTAGGTATTACATACTGTACTTCTGTTTTCTTAACTACAGGTAAAAGTGAAGATGGTGAGGAGGAAGACGACGATGAAGACAACATTAAGACTGCAGAGGAGTCTAACACAATAGGAGATGTGGAACACAAGAGACCTAAAAGGCCTCGTACCATCCTCACAACACAGCAGAGACGTGCTTTCAAAGCTTCTTTTGAGGTCTCATCCAAACCATGTCGAAAGGTCAGCCATTCAAATTGACAACGTCCTGTTTAATAGTTTAAGAATCGATTTAAAGCATCAAGCTTTGTTATACCTCTCTATATTCTTTTACTGTATCTATAATCTTTTACTGTAACTTAAGTGAAGGAGGTTTTTGTGCAGCCGCAGCTGGTCTGGACCGCATTGCTGTATCTATCTCTGTTGATCTGATACTGCAGTGTGGGTCAGTTCATCAGTTAGCCTACATGACCCATAGACCATGAAGGTCACAGTATGGCTCTCTCTCTGTCTGTCTCTCTTTTGTAAGGTAAGGGAGACGCTGGCAGCAGAGACAGGATTGAGCGTACGAGTCGTTCAGGTCTGGTTCCAGAACCAAAGAGCCAAGGTAATGTGATGCCCACCGACACAGACAAACACACTCATTGAAAGAGCATCAACTTATGCAATTGATAACAGACCTCTTTCTGCAGTACACGAGCTTGCCAATAAGGAAACAAGCTGTGTTATTGCCTCATGTAGGAAACTGATGACATATTATGTATAGATCCCCTTAGATTAGACTTGGATTTCCTTTCAGGTAGCGCTGTGTGTGTTTTCGGCCTTCCTTTGCTTTATAAAGGGATATTTTCTTTTATTAGTTTGCTCATTACTATATGTGAACATGAACATGTTTTTATTATGAGAATCTCTTTCATGCTTATTGTCTCCGTAGATGAAAAAACTGGCAAGAAGACAACAGCAGCAGAAGCAAAGTGTGTCTCCTCAGGAGAAACGGGATAGCCAATCACAACACATTGGTATACAAAGTTCACAAAAGTTTCATGATTTGCTTTGGTTATCTTCTTTTTAAAGAAATGTTTAATGCTTGTTATTATCACTGCTTTTAACTCTTGGTTATGCAAACAATGCCATCCTAAAATGTTACAGCCAGTTGTTTAATAGCAAACAACCAATTATAAACTGAACAGCTCCTGTCTTATTAAATATTCATGAGCTTTGTACGGTCACAAACATTTTAGCTTGATTTAACAGTCCGAGCTAACAAAACTATTTTGTAATAAAGTTTTGCTAACGTTCTCATTAGGTCATGAAAATGTTACTTAATTTTTGTTGAAAGAAGTATTATGCAAATGTTAGAGAAAACGAATGCTTTTTGCAAATATTATGAGAACGCTGCTTTTGGATGTTTTCTGAACATTCTGAAACAAGTAGTAAATCATGTTTAAAACAACTAAAACTAAAACTAACTAAAACAACCATTTAATTTTACTGAAAGAATGTTCCATGCACATTTTGCGGGGGAAAAAAAGTGAAGCCCGTTAATTGGGACGATGAAGATCATAGTTAAGGTGCAAAAACTTGATTTTGGACTACGTTGAAGGTATAGTAAGGAACATATTACCAACTGATGCTCAAATGCGAGTTAAAGAGGGTTTGTCACAATTTGGTCAGTTACCCGGATGCGCGACCATACTGGCGATACTCGGACGTAAACAACGGCATGGATTGCACAGTTACTCAATAAGTTGTTCTGCTAATTTATGCTGTCTACACCATGGAAAAAACGTGTGGAAGCTGCTAAATCATATAGAGAAGGACTTAGTCCGCAGGAAAGTGCAATAATTTGACAAACTAAAGTTAATAGGTGGTAAAGATACGTACGAGCAGTAATAAATAAGATATTAGCCTAATATTTCACCTACCTGTCCGGAAATGAACACGAATGTTGTCAAGATTCTTGCCCTGGAAATCCTGGTTCAGTTTGGCCAAAGACAAACGCCTTTTGTTCCTCAGACAGTTTTTTTTTTTGTACTCTTCTCCTTGATTTGTTTGGCAGTCTACAGTAGTCAACATTTGAAGTGGATTAAAACCTTAAATCAAATTTGTCCTAAAACCAAAACAATACCCGGACAATACCAGGACAACTTTTTTGAACTTTTGTGATCCACTTCAAATGTTGACTACTGTATAGTACTCCAAATGTTTTTCCTGGTCCGACCGATTAGTACAGCCCAAAACGTGACAATAATTGACCATTTTCAGCAGCAATAACCAACAAAATATGCGAGTTTCGTTCGGTTCTGTGGCATTGTTTGCATTCAGTGCAGTCAATATGATCGACTGATGACGCGTCGTGAAAATACTCTATTGACGCTGATACAGAAATATTACAATTATTACGTTAACTTGGGTTTACCACTGTACAATGTAAAATATGGGAAAATATTTAACTCAAGATTCTGTTAAATTACGGGGTAACAGTTTTACATGTGAAAAGACCTTATGTGGCCTAAATTCGTCCTTTAGCCAAAGATATGTAAACATACCATCTACACTGTAATGAGAAGTTCGTTTCTTGCTATTTGTATGACCACAGCGCCCTCTTGTGGAGGTGTGCCTGCCGAGCTGGAGTGTGCAGGTTCATATTCACTTACCCAGCAAAATATCAGTCTGGACTCACAGAGCTTCAAGCTAGACCCCTTCAGACAAGGCCTCACCCCGCCTCAGATGCCTGGAGACCACATGCATCCCTATGGTACAAAACACACACTAGCCTCACAAAATACAAATGCAGTGATAAATACTCTTTGCCCATCCTGTTTACCATCTCTCTCTTTATAGGTTGTGACACACTCTATGACGACACAGACAGTGACCCTCTGTGTCATTTTGGAGACTGTATGTCGTCCAGTGAACCCTCTCTTTTAACACCCATTGACCGATTGTATTCAATGCAAGATTCATATTTCGCCTCCTGAGGATTAGTTTGGGAAAACATTATGAGGAGAGAGTGTGTGTGTATGTACGCTTGTGTGTGTATTCTGCTTATGCATGTTTTTAGGTTAGAAATGGTGGTGACTGTTGACAATGAAAATGTACTGTGATAAAAAATGTTCTTTGTGTATTTATTATTTTATGTGTGTAACTGAATTACAATAAAATGCTCACTGACTGCAAAGGTAAAAAGTAAAATGTTTTAATATTTCTCTTACAGTTTGTCTCTATGAGAGTGAAGCTTTTAATATCCACAAACAATCACACACTATACTGCAGTGTGCACTGAGAACTGGCATTTTCCAAACTCAAGGTCATACCTAGTCTAGGCTTTCAGCACCTCCTATCATGATGCATATCTTTATGGCACTTTACCAGAGCCAGATGGTGGTCCACCACAGGGCATAGCATCGCACAGATCTTTAGATTCACACTTCAGTATCAGAAATATCCATAAATATGCACCACATCCAGCCATGGTCTCTCATGATACTGATTTCATTAGATAAAGCCAATCTAAATTATTGCAGTTATAGTCTCAAGTTAGGCTTGTATGTGACCACCCAAAAAGCCAAACCACTGGGGCTGTCAATCTGGAATGCAGGATAATGTCAGGTGAAAATGTAAGGCATGCTGCGAAGATAGGAAGCCCTTCATACTGTGCCTCTTTGCCCCTGCAATGAACCTTCTTTCAGTCTGTACCAGGTTCACATTTCTTACTCTGATATCAGACCTCCAGATGTAAGAGCCACAAGTCACTGGGCAGGAACAATTTAACTGTCTGTTCCTGTCATGTGGACCTGTCAGGAGAGGTTGTAGAGCAGAGAAGAACAATTTGTTTACATGAGCAAATGTTCGTGTTACGGTTATTCGAATTAATAATACAATAATGAATAGTATTTTCACGTAGAACTGGTACTTATTCAAAAACCTTTTTATTTACATTCGCGGAAACCTGTAGTAAAATACATCGCCGCTCCTTGATTCAGCGACCAGTTTAGTTCGAATCTTTAGTTCGAATCCCGAACGAATCCCGTTCTGTTTAGAACTGTAACTTATACGAATAGAATCACGATAAGAATCACTCTTTTGATCTAATCTCACAAACGGTCTTGTCAAAAGGTCTAAAACTGTTAGCGATTCATTTGATTTAATTCATTCGGACAATTTACTGACGCACTGAATCTTTCGCAGGCAAATAGTACTTAAAGGAGAAGTTCACTTCCAGAAGATTTCTCAAAAATGACTCTATGTCATCCAAGATGTTCATGTCTTTCTTTCTTCAGTCGCAAAAAAATTAAATTTTTTGAGGAAACCATTCCAGGAATTTTTAGTGGACTTCAATGGTGGCCAGTGGGTTCAAGGTCTAAACTGCAGTTTCAATGCATGTTCAGATGGCTCTATACAATCCCAGCCAAGAAATAAGGGTCTTATCTAGCAAAAGGATTGGTCATTTTCTTAATTTATATACTTTTTAAATACAAATGCTCCTCTTGCACTAGTTTTGCGATGCGCATGCGCGTCTTCATGCAATGCGTAATCACGTTGAAAAAGTCATGCATGATTAGGTCTTCATCTGTGCACTTATGTTAAAAAAGGTAGGGTGATAAACTCCATATTATTTTCACCTCCAACTTCAAAATTGTCTGACATAGTTTTGCCATTTTTCCGTAAAGGGCGTTTAACTTTCTTTGCACGTTTGTTTTGTAAACACTGGGTACTTCCACTTAGGTCATACATGCTTGATTACATAATGCATGAGGTCAGGCTAGTGCAAGACAGGTTCAAAAAATATAAAAATGTGTATTTTTATTAGAAAACGGCAGATCATTTTGGTAGATAAGACCCTTATTCCTCAATTGTAATTGTGTATAGCCCTTTGAAGCTGCATTGAAACTGCAGTTTGGACCTTCAACCCATTGGCTCCCATTGAAAAATCCTGCAATGTTTTCCTCAAAAACCTCGACTGAAGAACAAAAAGACATGAACATCTTGGATGACATAGGGGTGAGTAAAGAAGAAAACTTCTCCTTTAAGCTTATGAACTATTCTTTAAAGACAATCCATATATCCATAGCAGTAATGAATGTCACAATATGGAAACACTTTACTGGTGCTCCAGTAAAAGGCTAAAAACGCCCATGACTTTCATAAACTCGTTCTTTTTAATCACAGTGGACAATGAAAGAAATGTGACTCACTTATAGTACCGCCTAGTCAATAATACACATACCTTTTGATGCAATCAGTGCACATTTTATAAAAATAAATAAATGAATATAAAAAGAATGTCATGTTCAATGTATTTCGCTTAAATCCGCACTGGCACACGCATCTCCGTCTCTTGTGCATTTATTGGCGCAAGACTGGCCGTTGGCAAGCCAAGCAGCCAAAGCAAACGAAAAATAATCAAACGGCTATCATACGGTCACAGCGGGTAGCAATAGCCTCGTTATTATTACGATAGCAGCCAGGAGGCATCCAGTCAGCTGATCAGTTATTTATTACGCATTTCGTGCCAAGATGGGCTGCAGACCCCGCTTCCTCTTAAGCGATATAATTGGCGTCACGCTGTGTTAATGCTCGGACAGATGCGACTGGTTAGGCACAAGTGCAACTCTCCTTCTGTGCTGAAATCCTGAAGAGCTCCTACTGACCAGCAGCAGAAATACATAGAACGGCCATTCCTGTTATGCAGTACATTTGGATGTCCAACTAATCCTTTAAGAATCACGTTTCTTAAAGGATTAGTTAACTTCCAGAACAAAATATTATAGATAGTGTACTCACCCCCTTGTCATCCAAGATGTTCATGTCTTTTTTTCTTCAGTTGTAAAGAAATTATGTTTTTGTAAGAAAAAACATTTCAGGATTTATCTCCATGTAATGGACATGTATGGTGCCCCCAAATTTGAACTTCCAAAATGCAGTTTAAATGCAGCTTCAGAGGGCTCCAAACAATCCCAGGCAAGGAACAAGGGTCTTATCTAGCGAAACGATCGGCTATTTTCTAAAAATAAATTACAGTTGATATACTTTTTAACCTCAAACGCTTGTCTTGTGTGTGAAGTGTTTTTTCGGCCATGACAGTTAGGGTACGTCTAAAAACTCCTGTCTCATTTTCTCCTCCAACTTCAAAATCGTCCTACATCTCTGCTTTTACTCTTTTTTGTAAACGGTGTTTGATCTTCTTTGCATTTACACTTTGTAAACTCTGGGTTGGTACTTCTGCAGCGATGTAGGACGATTTTGAAGTTGGAGGAGAAAATGAGATGGGAGTTTTCAGATGTACCCTAACTCTCATGACCTGAAAAAAACAGTTCACACACAAGACAAGTGTTTGAGGCTAAAAAGTATATAAATTGTAATTTAAAAAAATGATTGTTTCGCTAGATAAGACCCTTTTTGCTCGTTTAGAGCCCTTTGAACTGCATTTTGGAAGTTCAAATTTGGGGACACGTGGAGAAAATTCCTGAAATGTTTTCCTCAAAAAACATACTTTTTTTTTTACGACTTAAGAAAAAAAGACATGAACATTTTTGATGACATGGGGGTGAGTACTTTATCTGTACATTTTTACATTGGAACTTGTAGTCTATATACCTTCAGACCCCAAAGCCTCTCATTTAGAAGGAACAAGGTGAAGGGGCAACTAGAGGCCAGAGTCAGGACTTTGGGCCTGGGTAACAGTGGGCACAATGCCCAGAGGCAGCACATTCTGGCTCATGTGTCTTTTCTGGAGCAGCACATCCATGGTGAGGCTATATGAAACAGTGGGTGTGTGAACGGGTGGACAACAGGGTGTTTCTGGCAGTGTTCATACTGTCTCTCACATACCTAGTGAGGTCACAAAGATAGGAATGACCCTCTACTGATATTACATTATTAGCATATGACAATGCTGGAAACTATAAATGTTTCTACTGTGCAAATAAATCCATACTAGCCTGCTGGCATGTGGATGTTTCAACACACAACAC
The DNA here is from genome assembly GCA_019740295.1 of Labeo calbasu. Classification (NCBI taxonomy): domain Eukaryota; kingdom Metazoa; phylum Chordata; class Actinopteri; order Cypriniformes; family Cyprinidae; genus Labeo; species Labeo calbasu. Next base: position 19,378 of record JAHKKF010531463.1, on the reverse strand, counting down.
ACAGTTCAGTTCAAATATTTATTGCAAGCACAAAAAAACATGGAAAATTTCAATTACTTTACTTAATTGAATTCGAATGCTGGGTTCAAATTCTCTTCCCATAAGGAGTCATTCAGACCATAATGAGCTGCAGTGGAGAAGAATACAGTAAATATGTTAAGATACTGTTAGAAATGGCAGTTAAAGGGATAGTTCACCCAAAAATGAAAATCTAATTTTTGGGGGGTGAACTATCAGCATGTTTTAGAGCTAAAAATTATTTGTTCCAGAAAGTGACTGTATTGGACTTTGTTGCGTTAGGCAAACACACATCATTGGCTTAACGTTTTTACTATAGTTTAAGCTAGGTTGACATGCTAAAGCTAAACTTGCACTAAATAATAAAATTTAAATGTAAAAAAATGTTAAAATTAAATGTTTAAATATCAACTAATGTTGTTGTCAAATGGCAATAAATCACACTTTCTATTAGTTTAAAGGTTTTAAAAAACATTAATGCCAAGAATGGAACAGGATCATTACATTTTTTACCCTTTTTGGTCAATTGGCGCATCAACAGAAACATTAGCCCTCCGAGTAGAAGTAGACCAGCTCCAGAACCAGCTCCCACAGCTGCATATGTCAGTAGGCCAGCAATCACTGACATCTCCTTTACTAAAGCACATAATAGATGTTGTCATAAAGTTTTAGTGATGTTTCATTTATGTGCTATTAAAATTCAGGATTTGCAATATTAAAGTGTAATATTTGCAAACTGAGAAAGAGTCTTACCAACACAACTGGGTGGAGAGTTGGTCCAGTACCCGCTGGAGTTGCAGATGAGCTGACTGGTTCCATTGAGCCTGTGGCTCTCGGCACACCGGAATATACACCGAGATCCAAAGCTGAAGTTTCCATGACGGTGAGAGCAGTTCATTGAAGGTGAAAGTCCCAGCTCAGGAGGATGAGAGAGTGAAAGGGGCTCACAACGAACAGCTGTCATTTCAAAGAGAAACGGAAGGAGAGTACGTAGTGAAGAATGTCCCATGATCCAAAATAAGATCAGTTTTAAACATCTGGTCAAGGCCTTTATCAGTGTATAAATAAAAGGGGAAGCCTAGCTAAAAAAAAAATCTGAGAATGTCTGTTACAAAAACAGAAACTAAAGAGAACATTCATTTGACGTTAAGAATTGGTTCCCGAAAAAATCAACCAAATTCTGTGTTGCTAAGAGGTAGATACCAGCACAAGAGGACTTCTCCTGACTCCAGTTTCCAGAAGCAGAGCACTCCATGCGTGGCTCTCCTGTAATCTCAAAGCCAGTCTCACATCCCAGAAAGCATTGTGAGCCAAAGCTAAACAGGGAGTGAGGATGAGAACAATTCACCCAGCCATTTTCTGGAGCGGTCAGATGGGGACACTGTTGAGCTATGAAAAAATATAAATTAAATTAAGATTAAGCTGCTGATTATGTCTGTTGAAATTTATTATATTTCATTTTAATGAGGTGACAGACAAATATGAAATATCAGAAGTTGACACATCATGACGTGTGAGGTGAAATAGGAACACCCAAAGGTGATTACCCAAGCAGAAGGGTGGGGTGTCTGTCCACTTCCCCATCTCCAAGCACTCCAATCGGGGTGTGCCATGCAGTTTGAAACCTATCTGACAGCTCACTTCACACACTGTACCGAAGCTGAACTGGCCATTAGGATGAGTGCAGGTTAAAGTACCATGAGAGGGGTCAATTAAGGGGCTGCACTGCTGTGCTATTGAACAGAAAATCAAAAGATCTATAATAATGTTTAACATTATTTAAAAAAATATTTAAATAAATAATTCAAATAAATAATTCATTTTACAAACATATTCCATGTTATTAAAAGGTTTATTAATCTATTAATCTAGTTCACCCAAAAATGAAAATTTTGTCATTATTACTCACCCTCATGTCGTTCCAAACCCCTAAGACCTTTGTTCATCTTCAGAACACAAATTAATATATTTTTGGTTAAATCCAAAAGCTTTCTGACCCTGTATAGACAGAAAAGCAACTGAAATGTTCAAGGCCCAGAAAGGTAGTAAGGACACTGTGAAAAAGTAGTAAATTTAAAGTAGTAAATTTTTGTTTTCTTTGCACACAAAAATAATTTTTTGTTAATGGTTGAACCACTGATTCAATTAAGGTTGAACCACTGATATCACATGGGCTATTTTAACAATGTCCTTACTACCTTTCTGGGCCTTGAATGTTGCTGTCTATGCAGGTCTCTGCTCTCGGAATTCATTAAAAATATCTTAATTTGTGTTCTGAAGATGAAAGAAGGTTTTATGGGTTTGGAATGACATGAGTAATTAATGACAATGTTTTCATTTTTGGGTGAACTATCCCTTTAAGAAGTGTTCCTTTAAAGGTTCTTTCAGGAACCCACAATGGTTCTTTAATGGCATTTCTTTTTATGTTAGGACAGGACTAGAAAACTTCTCAACACAAATACTTTATATACAATCTGTTCGGTCAGACTTACATAAAGGTGCTTCACGATGCCATAGAAGAACCATTTTTGTCTAAATGGTTCCATAAAAAACCTTTAACATCTGAAGAACCCTTCTGTTTCACAAAAGGTTCTCTGCGGCGAAAGAAGGTTCTTCAGATTATAAAAAGTTAAGAAAGAGATGGTTCTTTAAAGTACCTTTGACTGAATGGTTCTTTGTGGAACCAAAAATGGTTCTTCTATGGCATCGCTGTGAAGAACCTTTTAAAGCACCTATATTTTTAGTGTAAAGAGTGTAAAGCTCTTGGACACCCAATATTCTTCCTATTTAAGCATCACAGAGTATCAAGAGTGTTTGCTTACCTTTACAAGCAGGAAATTCCTGGTTCCATTTGCCTTGTGAGGTGCAGTAAGTAGAATTACTTCCGTTTAAAGTAAATCCAGCTCCACACTCCAGCCAGCACAAGGAACCATAGCTGAACTCCCCCAGGGGGTCCTGACAGTGCACAGAGCCATGCTGAACAGACTCTAAAGCACCACATCTTATAACTGAAAAGACAAAAACAGCATAAGAGTGTATGAACAAAGGCTCCTGCATCAGTATTACCACATGCATTCGTCGTAGTACTATCATGAACGTGCGGCAGAGACTGACACGGAAAAGCAGAAATGGTTGAATAAAGTTGTTATTTTTGTGTTTTTTGCACACAAAAAGTATTCACGTTGCTTGATAAAAATAAGGTTGAAACACTGATGTCACAGTGACATGGACTATTTTAACGATGTCCTTACTACCTTTCTGGGCCTTGAATATGGTAGTTGCGTTGATGTCTATGCAGGGTCAGAAAGCTGTCGGATTGCATCAAAAATATCTTAATTTGTGTTTCGAAGATGAACGAAGGTCTTACAAGTTTAGAACGTCATGAAGGAGAGTAATAAATGACAGAATTTTCATTTTTGGGTGATCTATCCCTTTAAACCTACCTTCACACACAGGTGTTGGTGCTGACCAGCTGCCATTACTCAGACAAGTGAGTGTGGTTTCTTTTGTCAATGTGTATCCCTCCTCACAAGTTGTGTTACAAGAAGATTGAAAAGAGAACTTTCCCAGTGGATCAGCACAGGTCAGGTGGCTCTTTGCAGGGGTCACGAGAGGGTCACAAGTCACAGCTTAAATTTAAATGAGATCAGTGATGAGTTTTACATCTGTTTGAAATCAGTTAAAAAATTCTGAAACCCCTAGACCTGTATTATTTTATTATAAGAATAATATAAATTATATAGACCATTTCATCAGATGTAAACATACTGGTCCCGATACACTTCCTGTTTCTTTTTTTTTTAACTTTACAAAAACATCACAAAAAAATATAACCAACAAAGCATTTGACTGGATGAAAATGTTACATTAGCACCTTTAAGATGTATTTGTATATGTGAAATAAAATAAAAAATAAAAAACAAAAAAACAGGAAGTGCTTCTGGACCAGTGTTGTTTACATCTAGCGAAATGGTCTATAAATACATACATATAATAATATATTACATTTTATGCAGAATAGTTTAAAGCTATTAGGGCAACCAAAATGATATGATCTGATGCCGAACCTGTACAAATGGGGATGCTGTGTGTCCAGTGCCCAGTTTGGTCACAGTGGGTAAAATCTGCACCTTTGAGCACAAAACCTTCTTCACACTTGAACTTACAACTGGAGTTGTAGCTGTTGGTGGAGAGAGGGTGTGTGCAGGTCATACTTCCGTAACTTGGTGCATCAGAGAGGGGCGGACACTGTATGGCTGTGGGAAAACCAGAAGCATCTCATAAACTGATTCTGCTAAAACTACAATATGAACTGAAGATGTGTCTAGGTATATCACTCTAAAAATGCTGGGTTCAGCCTTTTGGGTCATTTTATTAGGTCATTTTCAATAAGTTTACCCAGGTGCTGGTAGTTTTTCTGTAACTCAGCTGCTGGGTCATTTTTACCATCAGTACAAATGATTAACCCCCTCACATACCTACCCAGTGCTGGGTCAGTGTAAACCCATTGTTGGGTAATCTGTGCCAAACCAGTTTAAACTGGATACATTTGTCAGCGGTCATTTTGTGTTCTGAGAGAATGTCCCATGATCCAAAATAAGCCTTTACCAGTGTATAAAAAAAGGGGAAGCCCAGCTAAAAAAATGGGTTCCAAGAACATTCTGAGAATGTCTGTTACAAAAACAGAAACTAAAGAGAACATTCATTTGATGTTAAGAATTGGTTCCCGAAAAAATCAACCAAATTCTGTGTTTGCCAAGAGTTAGATACCAGCACAAGAGGACATCTTCTGGCTCCAGTTCCCAGAAGCAGAGCACTCCATGCCTGGCTCTCCTGTAATTTCAAAGCCAGTCTCACATCTTAGGAAGCATCGTGAGCCATAGCTAAACAGGGAGTGAGGATGAGAACAATTCACCCAGCCATTTTCTGGAGCGGACAGATGGGGGCACTGTTGAGCTATGAAAAAATAAAATAAATGTCAACAGACATAATCAGCAGCTTAATCTTAATTTAATTTTATTTCATTTTAATGAGGTGACAGATGAATATGAAATATCAGAAGTTGACACATCATTACATGTGTGAGGTGAAATAGGAACACCCAAAGGTGATTACCCAAGCAGAAGGGTGGGGTGTCTGTCCACTTCCCCATCTCCAAGCACTGCATTCGGGGTGTGCCATGCAGTTTGAAACCCATCTGACAGCTCACTTCACACACTGTACCGAAGCTGAACTGCCCATTAGGATGAGTGCAGGTTAAAGTACCATGAGAGGGGTCCATTAAGGGGCTGCACTGCTGTGCTATTAATAACAGAAAATCAAAAGATCTATAATAATGCTTTACATTATTTAAAAAAAAATTAAACAAATAATTCATTTTACAAACATATTTCATGTTATTAAAAGGTTTATTAATCTAAAAAAATGTTTTAAAGGGTTAGTTCACCCAAAAATGAAAATTCTGTCATTATTACTCACCCTCATGTCGTTCCAAAACCTTAAGACCTTTGTTCATCTTCAGAACAGAAATTAATATATTTTTGGTTAATTCCAAAAGCTTTCTGACCCTGCATAGACAGAAGCGCAACTGAAACGTTCAAGGCCCAGCAAGGTAGTACGGACACTGAGAAGAAATTGTTGAGTAATTAATGACAATGTTTTCATTTTTGGGTGAACTATCCCTTTAAGAAGTATCCCTTTAAAGGTTCTTTCAGGAACCCGCAATGGTTCTTTAATGGCATTTCTTTTTATGTTAGGACAGGACTGGAAAACTTCTCAACACAAATACTTTATATACAATCTGTTCAGTCAGACTTACACTCTTAGAAATAAAGTTGCTTCACGATACCATAGAAGAACTTTTTTGTCTAAATGGTTCCATAAAGAACCTTTAACATCTGAAGAACCTTTCTATTTTTTTACCCATTTTTGCTGGGTAGTTTTTCTGTAACTCAGCTGCTGGGTCATTTTTACCATCAATACAAATGATTAACCCCCTTGCACACCTACCCAGTGCTGGGTCAGTGTAACGCCAGTGTTGGGTACTATGTGCCAAACCGGTTTAAACTGGATACATTTGTCAGTGGTCATTTTGTGTTCTTCCTGAATGAAATTAAGCTTTGTTACATTGTATTCTTACCAAATTATTTCTGTATAACTAGGAAAGGGTCTGCAACCTGACATGTTCCTTTTATTTGTTTAAATGTACGTCACAGCTAACGTCTTCTTGGAACGCTAGCCTTCTACAAACACAGCATCCACCAGATCTACACTCAAAGCAAACGACGCGCCGGCGCCACCATGGAAGTTTCACTTCCCACCAAACGAATATGCAACTAGAAGATTTAATGCTTGTAAAAGACTGACTTGACATTGAATAAAATATACTATACATCAACTGTTAAGTTTTTTATATATTTACACAATGAATTTTACAAAATATCTTCATGGAACATGATTTTTACTTAATATCCTAATGATTTTTGGCATAAAACATAAATCAATAATTTTGCCCCATACAATGTATTTTTGGCTATTGCTACAAATATACCCCAGCGACTTAAGACTGGTTTTGTGGTCCAGGGTCACATATATATATATATATATATATATATATATATATATATATATATATATATAAAACAGATTTTAGAGTGCATTTTTGTTATTTAAAATGAAAAACCTTCACTAGGCTGATTAACCTAGCACTTTGTCAAAAAAAAAACAAAAAAAAAACACCTCGCAATAGGGTAATGCATAAAACCCAAAAAGCTGCATCAAAATAAGCCAGCATGTGTTCTGCCCAATATTTACCCAATGCTGGGTTGCCAAATAACACAGAAATTGTTGTTTTTTAACCCAGCATTTTTTAGAGTGTATTGTTAATGTTACCTTGGCAAACAGGAGGGATATGACTCCAGTTCCCCTGTTCGGTACAGTGAGTGAAATTTGTACCATTGTGGACAAACCCAAGATCACATTTTAACCAGCAAGTGGAGCCATAAGCAAACTCCTCCACAGGGTCATGACATTGCAGGGAGCCATGTGGAATGGGCCTCAGCGGGTCACACTTCACAACTGATAAAATGAGAAGAGACGAGACAGATTATAGACTTCACTGTAAATGTGTGAGTGTACAGCAGTATTGTTTTTTGGCAGTGCACTTTAAGATAGGGCATATGAGCTCATAAATTCATGTACCTTCACACACAGGTGTTGGTGCTGACCAATTGCCTGTACTCTGACAGGTGAGTGTGGCTTTTCCTCTCAATCTGTATCCCTCATCACAGGAAACATTGCAAGAAGAATGAAAAGAGAATTTCCCCAAAGGATCGACACATGTCAGATGACCATTTGCAGGAGCCAGAATGGCATTACAGGTCACCACTGCAACAGAATAATTGCTTGGTTTTGACAGTCTGTGCAATTCTAGGGTGTGTCTTAGCAGTGTTACTTAACAAAATATTACGCAAGAAATGAAGGCAAGGAAAGTGCACTATTCCTTCTCTCTCAACACAATTTTGAACTAATAAAAACTTTAAGTCAGTTCAGCATGCATATTCAGTGCACTTGTATGAACCAGCAACTACCTGGTGATTCAGTGAGGATTGTTCTGCAAATGTGCTGTACCTGTACAAGTTGGGGGTTTGTGTGTCCATTGCCCAGTCTGGTCACACAAAGTTGTATCAGAGCCCTTAAGCTCAAATCCATCCTCACATTCGAAATCACAACTGGAGTTGTAGCTATTAATGGAAAGGGGGTGAGTGCAGTTCATACTCCAATCACCAGGGGCATCAATAATGGGCAGACACTGAACAGCTGTAACGGTAACATGTTTTTAAAATCATATCAGAAAAACATATCAGAAATAAAATAATAACTATTTACTTATTTTGTAGTTTGTGGGGTCCTATTATGCTTTTTTACAAAGTCTTGATTTTGTTTTGGGGGTGTACTAGAACATGCTTTCATGCTTAGTGGTTCAAAAAACGCATTATTTTTCACATAACTTACATTATTACAATACCTTTCTCCCAGCCTGGCACAAATTAATTTGATTAATTCTGGGTTTAATGAAGGTTCGCCTTCCGAAAAACGAAATGTGTTGTGATTGGTTAGCTGTCCCACTGCATTGCGATTGGCGAACAGCTTAGACATGTTTCAGTACTGCCACGCCCCTTGTCAAAGAAGCAAGTTCCGTGTACAACTGTTAGCGCAAGCTAGATTAAAGTGATTCTTACGTTTTAAATATGGATATTTGTTGTACAAAAACACATTGATTCGCTACAGGAGGCCTTTACTGACCCTCCTGGAGCCATGTGAGGCACTTTTTATTATGGATGGATGCACTTTATTAGACTTGTTTTGGACCGATGAAGAGAAACACCTATCTATGCCATTCTAAAGCTTGGGTATGCCAGGATAAATTTTAATATATCTCCGACTGCATTCGTCTGAAAGAAGGAAGTCATATACTCCTAGGATGCATGGAGGGTGAGTACATAATACGCTACAGTGGTGTTGGGTCCTGTCATCAGCCTGCAAGATCGGCAGTACATGATATTATTGTGTTAATTTATTTAATTATTTACATACTGAGTTTTATTGCCCGAAACCAGCTCCAGCGTAAGCTGAGCTGGAGCAGCCTAACAAGAACATCATCACTGATCAGCCTAGCCTAGTCTAGTGCAAGTTTATGAATTTTAAAAAACACTTGCGTTATAAGTGAAGCTAACTACACTGTATGATGAATAAATCTCTAACCACACACTGCACACATCTGCAGCACGTTGCGGCTCTGACGTGGCCACTCTAGTCAATGCTTGTGTTTATATATTTTTTTTTTATTTTAATGATATTCTATTGGACCACGTAGTGACATCATAACATCGGAAAACAAATGCTGTAGTCCAAGGAGGCGTTCGTTGTAGTTCTTGAAAAGGGATTTTTTAAAAAACGAAATATTTCCCTTTGGAGTGGACTTTGAGATTTGTAACTTTGTAGATCTTTTTTATGCCCAAACATGCACACCACACACTGACTAAAATTCAAAAAGTGAAAAAGCATAATAGCACCCCTTTAAGGTATGAGTATTAGAGCTAGGCCTACTGCTGTGGAATTCATCCATGCACTCTTAGAAATAAAGCTACAAAGCTGTCACTGGGGCAGTATCCTAAAATACAAAAGCCAACTTCTTAACCACTAAAGATATCAGTATCTTAAAGGTACATATCATTACTTTTTGAAAAGGTACCACCCCTGACAGATTTGTACCTTTTTTTTGAGGATGTGGCAACATATTGTGGTTCGTACCCTGACAAACAGGAAGGGCGTTATCCCAGTGCCCTGATGCTAGGCAGTGTAGCCTCTGTGCCCCCTCCAGCTTAAACCCTGTGGCACATTGAAACTGGCATGACGAGTTAAAATGAAATGCTCCAAAGACACCATCACACTTCACAAAACCCTGCTGCGGATTTCCAATTGGCCAGCACTGTACAACTGCAAAAGTGAAAATGGTAACTTAGCTACAAAATGCATACAATGAAGAAAAAATATTTTAACATGGATCGATTGTACAGCACCTTCCTCACAGCGTGGGCCCTTGAAACCCGGGTGACATTGACATCTGTAGTTCCCAATAGTCTCCACACACTGGGCATGCTCACTGCAGGATTCCTTTGAACAAGAGGCTGCAAAGACGAAAATAGGATGACAGCAAATGAGGGCTGAGGTTTAATTCAGAATTGGATACACTGTACATTTATTATTCAACAGCAGTTAATGTGCATTACACTGCAAATAATATCCTCGAATACAGTGCACATTAAAAAGATTTATTGTTTTGATCTTATTTCTAAGCATATAATTTTAATTTATCATAAACAATGGTTTGTGGCGCAAACAGTTAGCTATTTTTCTAGCAATGTATCTATTGCGGATGAATCGAAAGTCTCGCACATTCACAGAAAATAGCTTTATAGTTGGATTTAAGGGTCTTTTAGGCCAAGGACCCCACACAGGCTATAAACTAAATTTTATGTAAGCATGCATATAAAATTGTGAAAATAGCATACGGCACGAAAACATATTTACATACGTTTACGACAGTAAGGCCATAACTAAGCATTTTTGGTGTACATTATTATATACATTTGCTATGTTTAATACACAAAACGTTATAATTTTTTCGCATTGATTTAAAATTAAACTTTTGATATTGATGTATTTGATGTTATCTAGTGTGCTCACCTAAATAACAGACAGTCGCTTTCTTTTTGCTGCACCTCTCATCATTCCACTTGGCTGTTTCTCTGCTCCTCTTAATGTAGATCTCTACACAGTCTTGTCCAGATCCCTTGTTATTTGGTTCATTCTTCGCCCAGTTTGCTGCTTCAGAGTCCAAACGCTTGTTGGTCCCAACCCAGGTCCAGTAGCCGTCAATCTTTCTAATACCAATCCAGTAGTATGCTTGGTTGAAAGGTAGAACTTGGTTGAGGTATTCAACTTCTTCCTGGTTTTGGATGGCCACCATATCAGTGAAATTCTTCTGACACCACTGACGAGCTGTTGTCCAGTCCATATTAATGTCTATTTTGTGATGGTAAGTCCAGGCGTTCACTGTTACGCACAGATGCATTGCATCAAAACTTTGTTTATTATAATGTGTAGCTCATTTATGAACAGCTTTAATAGTGAAATAGAGTAATTAAGAACATACCATTATAAATTCCAGTTACAAGGACAAGAAAACCAAATAGTCTAGTATGGATCCACAAAACCATCTGAAGGATGAGAAAAGCATATGAATGTTTATTAGGATGTTATTTGTATTCTCATTTATGTATGTCATTAAAACCAAGAGGGTCCACATGCTTTTTAGAGTAATATTCATTGTTTGATTCGTACATTAATAAAAAATAATCAATAGCTGTAAGATCATCTTACCGTGATTGCAACTATGCAGTTTAATTTATTCTGAGAGGATTTCTAGGAACACGTTCACAGTTGATGCATACGAAATTACCGTCAAACGTGATTTGTCAATATTCAGACTCTGGCACTGTACAGGAACTAAGTGATGGGAAATTGTGTAATAGTGCTGCCATAAAAGGAAAAGCAACACAAGAGTGTTTAAGAGACTGTTGTTTTATGCCAGAAATAGTTTATTATTTTTAATGTCACACATTCTCCAGCTCACACTGTTTTGTTTGTTTGTTTGTACAGCAACAATAAACAACATATAGCATTTTTGAGCAAAATTGACAAAGAGATGATTGACTATTTTATATTTGCACAAAGATTCTAAAAAAGAATGCACAGAAGATTCGAGTTAAAACCAATTCAGACATCCAGATTAGAAAAGTTTTTTCCCTCACTTTATTTGTACATTTTCAAGTAATACAAAATTGTAAATTTCAAAATTACAGTTTAAATAACATGTTAACATGACTATATATAAAGAAAGGGGATTAGAATAAAGATAAGAAACTATAGAAATAAAATATGCACTCAATTATCCCGTAGTTAGTAGCAAATCGCAATAGTTTACTGATTAAAAATGTTTATGCTCAATAACAGGGCCCTCTAGTGGTGTTTGTTCTGCTTCATATGCTGGATTGACCGTTTCTTGTTGAATTCTGCAAGAAAACATAAAGGAGTAAGATTTCTGTTAATAGCCTATCTACATCAGTGAAACTGGATTAAAAAACTTTTGAACTGAAAATAATTTACCTCAAACTCACTGGCTTTTTACCTGCAAAAAACAGATATTTTTTTTCTCATTGCAATGAATTGTTTGATATTTGATACACTCTTAAAAACTTGTAGTATAGTATACTCACTTCTTCTGCAGTTGAAGCAACAAAATAAACAGCAAAAACAGCAACACAACAGTGAGATGACAACACACACCAAAAGAGCAGTTAGAAAATGGACATAACCTGAAGAAAGATATAACAAGTCTATTAGGAATTCATTTTATGCCAAAATGTTCACTCTCATAAATATATCGGTATCGTTGTCAATGAGGTCATTTGTTGCTGGCTTAAAGTAATCCGTCTTCCTCACTGAATGTAAACAATGCCACTGAACTGAATGAAACTTGCATATTTTTCTGATTATTTCTGCTGAAAATGGTAAATTATTATCATGTTTTGGGCTGTACTAATCGGTTGGACCAGGAAAAACATTTGGAGTACTATAGACTGCCAAAAGTTATAACAAATCAAGAATCCAAAAAACTGTCTAAGAAACAAAAGGAGTTTGTGTTTGGCCAAACTGAACCAGGATTTCCAGGGCAAGAATCTTGACAACATTTATGTTTGTGCTTATCATCTCCAGTCAGGTAGGTGAAATATTAGGCTAATATCTTAAATAATACTACTTGTACGCTCTCTATATGATTTAGCAGCTTCAACATGTTTTTTCTATGGTTTAGACAGCGTAAATTAGCAGAACAATCTATTCAGTAGTATATTTACCGTGCAGTCCATACTGTTGTTTACATCCAACTATCGCCAATATGGCCACGCATCCAGGTAAATGACCAAATTGTGACAGAAGTTCAAACTCTCTACTGTTCTTGTATATGAAATAATGAGATCAGGAGATCATGTGGTACTCCCCTGCACGCATGGCGGAGACTGAGACGGTAAAGAAGAAATGGTTGAATAAAGTAATTATTTTTGTTTTCTTTGTGCAAAATATAGTCACATGGACAATTTTAACGACATCCTTACTACCTTTCTGGGCTGTTTGAATGTTTTAGCTGCTTTGCTGTCTATGCAGGGTCAGAAAGCTCTCGGATTGCATCAGAAATATCTTACTTTGTTTTCAGAAGATGAACGAACGTCTTACGGGTTTGGAACGACATGAGGGTGAGTAATTAATGACAGAATTTTCATTTTTGGGTGGACTACCTGTTTAAAAGTTTACCAAAATAATAAAAACTAAACACCCTTATTATTACCTACTATTACATGCTACACTCATTATACTCAATATCTGTGGCACACAACTAAAAAGAGCAGACTCCTCACTTGCACACATTAGAGGAAAGGAAGACTCCCATGTGCCATCAGCTCTGCAGGTGAACTCAGCAAAACCCAGCAGCAAATGACCAGGTGGACATTGTACTCTACACGCAGATCTGTTGCCGTCATGTCCTTTAGTGCAGTTCAGCAATCCACCACCAAACAAAAGAACAGGAAAACACTCCGCTACAACAGAAAAACTTCAGTTTAATCTTACATGCATTCATTTACATAATAAAAGATATTTTGATGTATACACAGAATCATAACTTTGGAATAGATATTGCACCTGAACATGAAGGTGGTGGTGCGCTCCATGCACCTGAGGAACTGCATTTGAGCTCAGCTTTACCATTCAGTTTATATCCACCAGCACATGAAAATTTACAGGTTGATTTGAGGGAATAATTCCCGTACGGACCGGAGCATTCCATCTTGCCGTGCGGTGGTGCAGAGAGTTGCTCACATAAAACGGCTGGAGAGAGAGAAAAATGACTGCATGAAGGAGATGTTCACCAAATAATCAAAAATTGCAGGATATTTACTCATCTTTAACATACAAGCTGTAGATGAGTTTGTTTCTTCATCAGAGATGTTTTTATCAGTTCTCATTCTGACGGTACCCATTCACTGCAGAGGATCCATTGGTGATTAAGTGATGTACTCTACTGAATGCTAAATTTCTACAAATCTCTTCTAATGAAGAAACAACTACATCTTGGATAGCCTGAAGGTGAGTACATTTTCAGCAAATTTTCATTTTTAGGTTAAATGTTCTTTTAATTATAGATTATCATAAAATTATACATCTGGAATTATACAGCATTTTGCCCATTTAACATTGTTTTTTCCCTGGCCCCATCAGAACAAATCCTGGGTCACGAGCGACCAGCTGAAAACCGCTATTAAATTATAATATATTTCACGTCCTCAGCAGATATTTCACCACAAAGGTGAATTTTTTCATATTTTTGTGTATCTGTTCAAATAATAATGGTTCTGACCTTTTTCACACTCTGGCCCAGAAAAACCTGGTTTACACACGCAGGTAATGTTGTTGACTTGTTCTATGCAGTCCTGTTTAACAGTGCATGTACTGTTTGGACATTGTGCTGAAAGAAAATGCATAGATTTATAAAAAAAACATCCTTTTTGGACTATAAAACAGTCGTTTTTTCTGTATCAGAAATGTCTCTATTAAACTCATGAAGGTTCTAAACATGTGCTCTAATTGGAAAACAACTAATTGAACAAGTAAGGCACCTGTAATCTCCAGCTTCTTACCTGTCTGGCATACAGGATGCTTCTTATTTTCACAATTTTCATCGTTCCACTTTCCACTTTTGTTGTCTTTGGAGATGTACAATTCAACACAGTTTTCATTAGACATGTTGTTGTTGGGCTCATTGTTTGCCCAGTTTTTATAGTTTGCAGTTTGTCCATTGGCAACCCACGTCCAATTGCCATTGATCTTTTGCATCCCCATCCAGTAGTAGGGAGATGAAGATTTATTTGTTAACTTTTCTTGAAGGAAACGTGTTACATTTTCATCATAGACCATCACAATGTCTGTGTAATGTTTTTGACAGTACGTTCTTGTATCATTCCAGCTCATTGTCACATTGTCCAAGAAGTGATACGTCCATCCTTCAACACTGACTAAAATGTTGGACAATAAAAGTTAAAGTTAATTTATTTCTCAAATTTATTTTATTCTGGAAGTATGATCAACGTAGAATTCACTTACCCAATGTCAAAAAGAGATGCATCAAAACTCCTATGTGCACAACACCTCCAGTCTGAACAATAAAAACAACTAATTAATTGTCAATACAAAAGTTTGTTTTGAACCAAAAAGGTTCAAATGAAATGCAAAGTTTCATAATAGATACATACCATGGTTCTTTTTAGTCTCCTTTCGACTAAATCACTTGGTGTTAGAAGAATATTGTTCGTCACAGCTCTAGTTGCATTTCAGCAGTCTGTTCTCACAGAAAGTCTCTTTTGCTCTAAAAACTGGGGAAAGTGGGTTTTTCCACCATATATATCAGTCAATAACATTCAATTGCAGGATGTTTCTTCACCGGTGCGAAAGAATAAACATTATGGAAACAGCATCACTTATTGGAAAGTGCTTATCTCTTGATGTTCTTTTATCTTTCCGCAAAATTCTGTCTTGCCAAAAAAGAATGGCGCTAAGATGCATCAGATGATTCTGGTAATCAAACAACATCCAACCACACTCATCATATACTTACAAAAGAATAAAAATAATAAAATGTGGGTCATTTATGGCAAGGATCATTCAAATAACACTTCAGCCTCTGAAAGGTATTTCTGTAAAAGCTAACCCACTAAAAATATATAACAAACATACACCGCCTCATTATACGCAGCTTCAGGGAATGACCCAGTCACAGGATAGGTCCAGATGAACATGACTTGGGTTATCTAAACAAAACCTTTCAATGCATTCACAATGCTAATGACTTTATGCACTTAAAGGTGACGAAAGATAAAGAGAACAGTGACTTAATTCCCAGCCTTTATTTAGCTGTTAAGATTCAAATATATGACTGATCGTTTCCACAAACTGAACGATCAGTCACACTTGATATTTATTTAGGCATTGGTGTTCAAAAATGATACGTTTATGCTTTTGAAGGTTTAAGCTCTCCTCTGAAAGTGCAAAAGGAGTAGTTCACCCAAAAATAAACATTCCCTGATTGTTCAGTCATACTCATCTTCAGGCCATCTGAGATGTATACGTCTTTCATTCTTCAGTCAGAGAGAGATTAAAGGGTTAGTTGACCTAAAAATTAACTCATCCTCATGTTGTTCCAAACACGTAAGACTTTTTTTTTTTTTTTTTTCAGAAAACAAATAAAGATATTTTTGATGAATCAGAGAGCTTTCTGACCCTGCATAGACAGCAGTCAGTAAGAGAAGAAATTGTTGAATAAAATCGATATTTTTGTTTTCTTTGCACGCAAAAAGTATTCTTGTAGCTTCATAAAATTAAGGTTGAACATAAGACCACACCACATACATAAAAGTATACAAATAATAAAACATGATTCATTTATGGCATCATTCAAAAGACAATTTAACCTCTATAAAGATATTTCTGTAATAGTTAACACACTTAAAATATATAACAAACAAACAGTCCATGATTATACACAGCTTCAAGGAAGGACAATCAAAGGAAATGTTCACGATGAACATGACAAAAACTTTCCCTGCAATAATAATGCTAATAACTTTTGGACTTACAAGTGAGGAAAGATAAAGGAAGAGAAGCGTAGCCTCACTTCCAGCTTTTATTTAGGTGTTAAAATGATAGTTCACCCAAAAATGAAAATTCTGCCATTAATTACTCACCCTCATGTCGTTCCAAACCCATAAGACCTGAGATATTTTTGATGCAATCTGAGAGCTTTCTGACCCTGCATAGACAGCAATGCACTTTCAAGGCACAGAAAATAATCGTTAAAATAATCCTTGTGACATCAGTGGTTAAACCTTAATTTTATAAAGCTATGAGAATACTTTTTAAGCGTAAAGAAAACAAAAATAACTTTATTCAACAATTTTTCTTTTCTGTGTCAGTCTTCGACGCCTGTTCACAAGGATGTGTCTGATTTTAAACTGCGTCAGCAGCACCGTCTTGAACATGCCTTGAACGTGAAGCGTTGCTGTCTATGCAGGGTCAGAAAGCTCTCTGATTTCATAAAAAATATCTTCATTTGTTTTCTGAAGATGAACAAAGGTCTTACAGGTTTGAACAACATGGTGAGAAATTCACTTTTAGGTCTCTTTAAGGTTCAAATGTACTGCTGATGGTTCTACAGATGAAATGACCAGTCACACTGAATGCTCTTTTATGCTTTGATGTTGAAAAATGATAAATGTGTACTTTTGTATGCTTATCTGAAAGTGGAAAATGCATTCAAACACAGTCATGTCATGATGTCATAAAAGTCACACTTTATTGGTTTAGATGTAAAAATAGCTTAATAGGACCAATACAATTTTGGGACAATAAATAGTACAAAAATGTATATTAATAACATAAAAAGAGTACATTTAAACAGTACAGAACAATATGTTCAGTCAAGTAAATAATAAAAGCTTCCGTTAGGAAGTAGAGATCGTATTCAGTTAGGACTGTTAAGACTCTCAGCCAAGTAACTGATAATGCCCATCAGAATGAGTTTAAAAATATCCAAGCGTCTCAAATCATTTATGTCCAGCAAGGCAGTTGTGAGTCCTGTGAAAAAGGAAGTTGAATTGAGTTCTTCAATGAATTGTTCTCTGGAATAGGTTGTTCATTACACATTACATCATTATCATTATCATTACACATACTGGCATGTATATGTGAATGAGGAATATATGCTTACCATATGTGCCGTAGTTTGATGCTATTTTGCTCTATATAAGACTTTCAACACTGTTCTTATAAGACTGTGGTGGATCTTCAATATCTGAGGTACTAAAAATTAAATAGACAAAAGCAGAGTTAAACAGGATATAGTCCTGTATTTATAAACCAGTACTGATACATAATAACAGTAATGATGCAAGAAAAATATAAATGCAAAATAAGATATATCTCACCTGTTCAGGTCAAAATTGTCAGCTGAAAAACAAAAAGACAGAATTTAGCATTTTAAAACATTTCCGGTATATCATTAATGAATTATATGCAAGAACATATTCAGAAACTCAACAAACTCAGTAGACTGGCTCACCTTTTCTCCTCATTCTTTTCAGTAACCAGAGGACTAAGCCTAGACTGGAGGCGCTCATAGCACTTGAAACCCCAATAGTCACTTCTGTCGCTTCAAAGAGCGATGTAGAGGTATCAGGCTGAGCTGAAAATACAAATAAAAGGACATAAGTTGTAGACTGTCTTTCTCACTATATGACCAAAATGACATATCTGCATCCCACAGTCACTATCAGCTGTTTACCTTGACACACTGCCACTTCCTCTGACCAGCTCCCGTTGTAGTTGCAAATCACTGTCCTGTTACTGAGGCCTTCATGTTGGTATCCTTCATGACAGCTGAAGATGCAGAAGGTACCAACAATGGGTTCTTCAGATGAGCAGTTCACATAGCCGTTGATTGGCTCAGGAAGTTGTGGGCAGACCACTGCTACAGATTTGAGAAAAGACAAAGTGTTCAGTATGATAACTTTTTTTAATTAACCTGTAAATCCATAAATGAGGCGAAGGTTTGTTGATTACCTTCACAGTGAGGTGGTTCCTGACTCCACTTTGATGTATTTGTACAGCTGATCTCTGAAGCTCCCTGGAGGTGGAATCCTTCAACACAACTGAAGCTGCATTTGCTCCCATAATTAAAGGTGGAGGTGCAGCTCAGCTCTCCATTGACAGGACTGTCAAGGGCCGGGCAGTGAATAACTGGGAGGAAAGGAAGAAATGTATAAACAGATCAGCCAGTTTTCATGAAAGCTTCGAATGTTTTTTTTTGTTTGCACAATATAAATGCTCACGTTCACAGGTTGGTGGTTTGCTTGACCACTCTGTGGTAGAAGTGCATGTTGTTGTACTGGAACCCTTTAGTTCATAACCTTCTTTACAGGAATATTCACACTGAGAACCATATGATAAATTTTCAAAAGAGTCAGAGCACCGGACAATAGCATGATCTGGTTGGGTGATGTCCTCCGATTTGCATTTTACAACTGAAAGTCAGAAAATAGGGTAATGTTTAAACTTAATGAACAGAAGAGTTAAAGAGCAAATAGTACTACTGCTGAACTATTGTAATAGAATTTTTTTTAAAGTAAATTCAGACCCTTCTTACTTTCACAAGTGGGTTGTGAATCATTCCAGCGTCCCGTTGCTTCACAAAACAGTGTGGAGGAGCTGGAGTCTTGCAGCTTGTATCCTTCCTCACATATAAACTCACAGGTGGATTGGTAGCTGAAAATGCCAATGTGATGTTGACACTGCATTTGGCCTTTTTGTGGTTTGGTCAGCTCTGGACATTGAATAACTGCAAAAACATGTCAAAAGTTCTTTTAAAAACACTTGCTTTTTAAAAAGTGAAATTCTCATTTCAAAACGTAAATTCAGCTCACGTTCACAGGTTGGTGGTTTGCTTGACCACTCTGTGGTAGAAGTACATGTTGTCGTTCTGGAACCCTTTAGTTCATAACCTTCTTTACAGGAATATTCACACTGAGAGGCATATGAGAAATTTCCATTAGGACCAGAGCACTGAATGCTAGCATGATCTGATGGGCTGACGTCCTCTGGTTTGCATTTTATAACTGAAAATCAGAAAAAGGGG
>JAHKKF010531460.1:0-12297 GCA_019740295.1 Labeo calbasu | reverse complement strand
TATTTATTTTTCACTAGGGTATCTCCAATATTTAAACAGTTGTTAATAAGAACATCTTTTGTGTAGAATATGTACAGTAATGTAACAACCTTGAAGGTTTATACCATCTGACAGCAAGACACATGATTGCAGTTGAGTGCATATTTTAGGATATCAGAGCCAATCAGACAATTTAAGATCAGATCAGAACAGTGTTGAAACAAAGAGCTCAATTCCAGTCCAAGGTCCAGTATGGTGACAACACTGGACTCAGGATAACCATAAGCAGTCAAATGATTCATGAATATTTTATTACTGCTTTTGATATTTCTATTTATTTGTAGGGAAGAGAAATGATCTGCTGTAATAATTAACTGGTGACTCTGAAACCACTGCAGAAATAAGTTTGTCTTCAGAAACAGTTAAACCAGTTTGACTCTGTGCTGAAACTCTGTTTACAGCTGCTTTATGTTTCTGATGTCTGCTTTATGTCTCTATGTCTGTCTTTCAGCACATTCAGTTTTTAGCATAGTAAAACATTATTATGATACAAAGCTATTATACTTTTTTCAATCTCACAGATCAACATTCAAAAGTGAACAAACTATATTTGTAAACACTTTATTTTTTACAAAGTAAGTTTCCTAAATTTCTTCAAGTTATTTGTATTTCTGTAACTCCATTATGTTTAACAATAACAGTAAAATCAAGTAAAACCATGTTAATGTAGTAGAAATGTTGCTCTGGATTTTTATCGAATGGGACTGAGTTCATCATAAAGACACAGTATTAGATCAAAACTGCAGATGCCAC
The DNA here is from genome assembly GCA_019740295.1 of Labeo calbasu. NCBI lineage: Eukaryota > Metazoa > Chordata > Actinopteri > Cypriniformes > Cyprinidae > Labeo > Labeo calbasu. The sequence goes on along the minus strand of JAHKKF010531460.1, from coordinate 11,505 downwards.
AAAGCTGTTGAGTGATAGTTTCTCTCTCAAAGAGTAAAGAGCACATGATAAGAAAGACTGTTTGAGAATCATACACACACTAATAAACAAAGTAAAATAATATCAGAATATGCAGCTTTCTGTGATTTACAGACAAAGACACACTTGATCATCTGTTTGATCACAATATAAAGAGATTTGAATTGAATCATCAAAATGACTTCAGCACAGCATTAGTCTCAGAAACACAAAGTGACCAATGACACATCATAAGACAACACACATACCTAAAAAACAAATGGAGAAAGATGAATCTCTCACCTCAGTGTTTGTACATCTGTCTTTTTCTTCCTCTGAACTGTGGTGTTAAACAGCAGCTCTGAAAAGATGAAGAAAGAGGAAGAGATTAGGGCTGTCATGATTATGAAATTTGGCTGACGATTAATTGTCTAAGAAATAATTGCAATTATGTCAATTAATTGTGTGGTTTGACATACATTTTTATGCACTTTGTTCAATAAATTGCTAAAAGGATTGTGATTAGGGACAAAATAAAGGTGCGTTCACGCCATATCGGAATTCCCGTAATTACGAGACTCCGACTTCTAAAAAGTGTTCATGTCCTCGTAGAACTGGTAATTACAACTTGTGAACTGGGAGTCTTCTGAGAGCTACGACTTGTACCACATGACAGGCTCTGTTTAGGCGTTGATAGTGTTGCCATAGAAAACCATAATTCCTAGTCTGAGGATGTGAACAGCTCCGAGTAGAACGTCACATGTTGTCATCTCGAAATTACGGTAGTTACGATATGGCGTGAACACAGCATAACATTGAATTGTTTCTGAAAACCAGAGTTACCTTCAGAAACACATTCATAAACTCCCACACCAATATTTAGAATTTTCTTCTTATATTTTGTGAATCAGGAACAATAAATTTGCTGTGCCCGTACAGTATTTTTTTGCTATTGCGTCTATTCTGTCCTCTCTGCGACTGTTCTGGCCACATACATACTGCAGCTAAATTTGGTTGTTACTTCACCTTTACCACTTAATAGAGTTGGGGTACTCGGACTCGTACTCGTATTGGAGACTATTCATGTAAATGAAGTCGGTTTTGTCATAAGTTAACCTGAACAGCTGGGAGAAATACTGATGCGTCAAAATATTTGAAATGTGCGTCAGATCTTAAAGCGACAGCAGCATAAATCTGCAGCAGCAGACCACGTCAAACAATAATCAAACAAAAGAAAAAGAGAAAATCACTTACTGTTCTTGACTAAATCACTTATTAACTGTAGTAAGAATTATCTTTAATGTATATAGTGAAGATTTTGCAGTGTTTTATTTTAATTTTTATTACTTCATGAAATGTCTGTAGTCTATTTCTGTAGTAGCCTTTATATAAACCTACCTAAAGAAAAAACTTAAAAAAAACCCTACAATTCTATTTTTTTAAAAAAAATGTGTTTTTGATTAATATATGTATTAATACTTTTGCTTGTAAGTAATACTTGGAGTGTTTACTTGCCTTGAGCTCGAGAATGTTTTACTTACATTAGTTGATTAGTTTTTTTCTGTATTAAAATTATTATTATTTAAACATGGTGGCAGTTTCTAGCTTGAAAGAAAAATCATTTTTCTAACATCTTTGCAGCAAAAGTTTTTATGGGTCCAAAACCACCTTGGGTGTGCATGATTTTCTGATAATTAAATTGTCATTCCCTACAATTATTTATTGATTTTTCGTTATTTTTGTAATAAATAAATAAATAAATAAATAATAAATAAAACAATTACATTACAATGACATAATTAAATGGCCCATCATCAATTATTCCTTATATAATGCAATTTGTTGTAATTAATGTAACTATAAATGCATTAAAAAATAAAACAGGTGTGAGTTTGCTGTGACTTATGGAAAGTATAGGTAGGGCTTTATACACAGTGTGTGCCATTGTAAACTAGGTTTATCCCTCACAACCTCATTTTCATTTAAGAAAAAAAAAGTCATATACAACCCAAAACACAACTTTTCTTACATTTCAACTGACATTGCATTTTTCTAGTTGGACTCGGACGGACTCGACTCGGACTCTGCCCTTTGGGACTCGGACTTGAGTCCGACTCGGCCCATTTTGGACTCGGACTCGTCTCGGACTCGATTGGTTAAAGACTCGGACTCGACTCGGACTCGACTTAGGTGGACTCGAACCCTAACCTAACCCTAACCCTAACACTACTACTTAATAGAGTTCTGTACATACATAATTCAGTAAAATATGGGAGTGACAACCGCATTACCTTCCGACAAATACAGGTAACGTTAGTGACTGACTGACAATCTGCTTTTATAGAAATGCTATGCAGTGAAAAGCCCTGCATTTCAGCCCGAGGCCGACGGGTCCCAACTTTTTTACGACCCTAGGGCTGGGCTTCGGGTCAATTTTCACACGGTAGTTCAGACGCGGCCAGGTATCGGGCCTGTTTTAGGCTTCTCCTTATTTTTATATTTAGATATTTGCCACGCTGGTGGAAACGACATCAGACTTCACTTTCGCTTTCACTTTCAAGACTCGGACGCCGTTTAGTGTCTCAGTCAGCAGCAGTGTGATGTATTACTCTTACCTGTGTGAGAAAATTTTTAAATTGTAAATTAAAAAAAAAAATCAAGTGTTTGCACTGGTGCTTCAGCTTCCACTCTCCGCACAAACGAGTGGATATGCGCCTAATATCGCACATTTATCTAGGTTTAACGTTTAAACTAATATTGTTATATACTTGAACTGTTTTCCATCTATAGATTTATTTAGGCAAGTCAAGGAGGTGATGATTTGAGAAGGAAAATTATTCGAACTGAACAGAATTCTGCTGGCCGCTGTTCATCACTTTTAAAACAAAAACGAATATTTAAGGAACAAAACATGCTCCAAACATTTTTCTAAATGAATAAAAAAACAAAACGAAATATCACTTTGCCATTACATACAAAATTGAACTATTTTAATAGCTGAAATATAAGCCGTTTTGGGAGAAGGGGGGAAAAAAGCTCGGTTCGGACTCTGGGTTTAATGCAGTGTGCGTGAAACCGAACTGAACAACTAGTTGTTAATGAGGTTTTTAACGTGCATAGATGTGTCTGTCTTCTGTAGTGTGTGTGGTGAACCCATGGGTGAATCACAGGGAAAGCAGTACCAGAGCAACAGGAGCCTTGACTCGCTTGTGCTGCCAGATCTTGGTAGAAACCATAAAAAACGTCTCAGGTTACGTATGTAACCCTGGTTCCCTGAGAAGGGAACGAGACACTGCGTCCTCTAGAGGTCGCTATTGGGGAACGTCTCCTACATGACCCGTGTCTGAAGCTATATACAAAAACTACAAGGTACTGGCCGGCGACAGCCTATAACGTCACAGCCGGCACGACTCGTCGTTGCTGGCGCGTCATACCAGCGCGACTGCATTGTACAAAAGGGCGCCGGTCGAACACAATGTCCGCTTCTTCATCTGAAGCATGTGTCCGAAGCATGGCCACAAGTCTAGAGGACGCAGTGTCTCGTTCCCTTCTCAGGGAACCAGGGTTACATACGTAACCTGAGACGTTCCCTTTCGAGGAACCGAACTGCGTCCTCTAGAGGTCGCTATTGGGGAACGGTTATACCCACGCTGCCATACTGAGGGGAGTGCAAGCCGGACACAAACAGCGAGCACTAAGTACCAGCTCCACCTAAGTATGTCCAGGCGGCTGTCAGTGACTTAATCCCTTCGGCCAACGGCCTGAGCTGCATACCCAAGGACTTACCTGTAAGGTCCACGACGCCTGGCTGAGGGCAGAGCTCAGACTTGGAATCAGAAAGAGATTCCTTTAAGGGATATAGCTCACAGTCTAGAAAGGTAGTCTAGACCTTGGCCTGTCACCAGGGGGTTTACCTATTGCTTGTGTAACCCTGCTTTGACCGGAAAGCAGCATAGGTCAAAGCACCCCATTCAGAAGGATCATTTTTTTAAGCGACACATAGGTCGATTTTGGGGCTAAACAACTCAAGAAAGGGTACGAAGCTGAGCGCGTGATCCCCACCATACAGGATTTTAGAAAGAACACAAGAAGCTAGTGTGCGTTCTTACCACAAAAGTGAATTTTAGGATGTGTCCGGCAAGCCTGGACACTGAAATACAGTTCAGGGAGGAGCTCTGGGAAGCAGAGAACACAAACCCCAAGAGGAGGGGAGGTTCTGAGTACTCAGGGAGCCAAATCGTGCTCAACGTGACCCTTCTACAAAAAGGGGAGCACTATAGCACTCAGTATGAGCGGCCTGAATAGGATGCCCCGGAGCAGAGGAGATATAATTCTCAAGAGAAGAGAAACCTGGTTGCTCAACAGGGTATAGCATGCTCACAGAAGACCCTCAATTTAGAGAGGAGCAAAGAATGCCAACTTACGTCATCCCAGCAGAGGCTACTACCTGGAAAGCCAGAGCCATAGGGAGCGGAGGTCCCTCTCTTGGCATAGAGAGGAACCCCTGTGCTCCAACAGAGAATGACATGCTCACAAAAGACCCTCAGTAAGGGGAGCATATGTCAAGCTCATGCGATTTTAGGAGAGACATCACTGGGGCAGAGGGAGAAAACTGCTGCAAACACATCGGACGGCAGCAAGCGGCCGATCTATCCGATGAGATAAGAACTCCATCCTAGTAACCAAGGCGAGTATATAGCAGCCACAGAATAGATACCCCGCAACAGAAGGAGGAAACCTCTGTATGGCGTACCTAAGCATCCCTACTAAAGAGGGAGGCACTGCCATGCTCTTCTCCCAACAGGAGGGATATATGGACGGAAATGAGGTAGTGACCTGTACTGCTGAAAAACGTAAGCCATTGGAAACCAGGGCACGTTGGGCGACAGCAAGCGGCCGACTAATCCAACGTGACAGTGATGGAACGCACAGCAGTTGAAAGGTAGGCACCTAACCTACTGAGTGGGAAGGGCCTACGTATTCTGCCCAGGAGAGCTTGCTCAAATGGCCCTGCATAGCAGGGGAGCACAGCCTGCACACCCCGTGTCGAGAAGACATCATAATGGTAGAGAAGAGGTCAAAAGGACCCGAGTCGCTGATTGCATAAAGCTCCAAGAGGCAAGAACCTGAACACCAAAGTGGGGTGATATATCCCCTATGCACACATAATGTGATGGGAGACAAATCACAACGGGCAGCAGAAGGCGGCCGATTATCCGATGTGGTCGACGTGGAGCATCAGCGATCTCAAGGAAGATACCTGACCCCCCTCAGAGGGATGAAAGGACCAGGAAGGAGCATAGAATGAGATCCAACATCGAGGGGAAGTCGAATCGTTCTTAGAAAATGTTGAAACCAACCCATATTAGACAAAGTGCCTTAGAACCTACAGCTGTAGCTGAGACGAGCACCAAGGCTAGCCCTCCGTGGAGGGGAGCCTACCAGGGCGACCGCAATGGCTGGAAAGGGACATCATCACCTTCAGGAAGAGGAGTTTCAGCTGTATTCACCCAAGTAATACGTGCTTTAGAACCTTCAGCCTGTAGCTGAGGCGAGCACTAAAGGCTAGCACCTCCATGGAGGCGAACCTATCCAGGGCGACAGCAGGGAACGTCCTCACCTTCCGCCAGGAGGGGCTTTAGCTGTATTAGCCCAAGCAGCCTGTGCTCTAAACTCCCCAGTTCACATATGAGGTGAGCACCAAAAGTCTAGCCCTCCAAGGAGGGGAGCCTATGCATTCTAGCTATATTCACCCAGGTAATATGCGTTCTCCTCCTCAGAGGAGAGTGCAGGCCCTGTTCAGCTAACCCTCAGGTGAGCATGAACAGAGGCCTAGACATGCCTCAGGCGGGCTGCTTCTCCTCAGAGTCAGCACCGAGAAGGGGGTTTTCCTCAGAAAACACCCCAAGCATGAGGAATGGGTGAATAGCTCAGTCGCAGAAAGCCCCTCAGGGTGAGGCATGAGAAGGGTGTGAAATAAAGGTGAGCAGAGATAAAAACCAGAAAAGGTTACCTGAAAGCAATCAACCAGCCCTGGTTTTGGAGGTAGGGCCGGAACCCTAGTTATAGTGCTGTAGTGAGGACCTGAAAGCCAAAAGTGGCCATGATGTCTCCATGATGAAGGCAGATCCAGGACAAGTGGGCCACAACCATTGTCAGAGACCAGAGGGGGGGTGGGGGGTGCTCGTAGAGGACCTACCTAAAAAGCAGAGAACAGAAAACACAAGAGACCGAAACATACAGTCCGAAACATACAGCAAAAGGAGACTAGACACATGATAAAGGATCGTACTCACCCATCCATGCCCTGTAAAGGAGGCCTAGGAAGAGATCCGATATGACAGCACCTCTAAAAGACTGCACAGAGAGCAGTTGCGTCCCCAGGCCTCGGGCTGTGTTTCAGGTATTCTCTTAAGGAGGCATAAGCCATTCTCACCCCACACAGACCTGTGCTTACCATCTCAATGGAAAGCATAAGGCCCCACTCTATCAAGGCCCGCAGAACCTCGAGAACAAGAGCCAAAATGTAGCCAAAGGCTCCTTGGAGCACCCAGAGAGTTTCCGCAGAAACGACTCTGACTCGTAAGATGGCGAAACATAGCGTGATCAAGCCCACTCCTCAGAGGGGCGACTCGCTAGATCACCAAAATGGCATGAGAATAGGTCTGTATGATAAAAGTGGAAATCCAGAAACAGAAGGCCCCTCAGGGCGGGACACAGATAGAGAGCCTCAGCCAGGTGGCCTAGGTCCATGTGTCTATCCAAGGATGTCCAGGAGCTTCCTGTGGGAAAAGACTTCCGAAGAGCTTACCTGGAGGTAGGACCATAGCCCTAGATGTAGTGCTGTAGTGGGGACCTGAAAGCAGACGACGGAGACCCATGTGGAAGGGACAGGTTAACACACAACTAGCCTCAGATAGCTGTACTAAAAAATAAAAAACTATAACCATCCTCAGATGGCTATACTATCCTTTTTATTTTCCGTCCATACCCCCGAGTATGGCAGAAAATTAACACCACAATCGCAACACGCAGCATATGTTCAACCCCCTCGGGAGCTGAACACGCTCTGCCCACGCGCCAGATTCCCACAGGAATCAAGTGGAATGGAGCCGCCACCCCGAATGCGTTGTTAATGCCCGAGAGGCGAACACACTCATGCAAATTCGGGTATAGAGAAGACTAACCTCCCTCCTTTGCAAATGCATCGTGATGAGCACATCCAGTTCCCTCTCGAGCTGGACGCGCTGCTCCCGACCACACACACACAGCTTTGTGCAAGCGGCTACGAGAGCACGCCAGTCCATCGCAAGAAATAAGCACTGAATGCGACGATCGCATTCAACTCCCTCGAGAGCTGAAAGTGCAGCTGGCTACCGCACACATGGCCCGCGAGCCCTGTGTAAGCGGGTACGAGAGCGTGTCTGCCTCTCGCAACAAGCAATAAATGCGATGATCTCATCCAACTCCCTCGAGAGCCGATAATCGCTTACTCCTCACCATACATACACAGCTCGTGTAGTTCCGTATAGAAAGCTGTGGGTATCAGAGCGTGTTTGTCTCTCACAAGAGACAAACAAAGAGCGCAATAAACACCCTCGAGAGCTAAAAACGCTTGCTGTTTACCACACAACGTCACGGATGAGCCGTCCTGGTGAGAGAAATGCACAAGTACAAAGGGTCAAAATGAAGACGAAGAAGAGGACATCGTGTTCGACCAGTGCCCTTTTGTACAATGCGGTCGCGCTGGTATGACGCGCCAGCAGCGACCTTGTAGTTTGTAGTACCTTGTAGTTTTTGTATATAGCTTCAGACACGGGTCACATAGGAGACGTTCCCCAATAGCGACCTCTAGAGGACGCAGTTCGAATTCCTCGAAAGGGAACGAAGTAAATCCAAATGCTTTATGCTAAAAATAAGACCAAAATATAGTGACTCATGTCTGCTTAGTTTGATAGCTCCATAAACCCAATCGCCTTTTCATCCGAGCCTAAAAAACAAGCCCAAAACGCGCTTGTAAAGAGTGATCATGGTAACACAGACAGCACACACTCTGTGAAGCAGCATGAACAAACATAAACAAAACACAATGACTCCATGCACAATAATCGCGGTTGTCTGAATTGACCGTGGTTAGATGAAATAACCATTATTTAAGATGATTATTTAATAATCGTGACAGGACTAGAAGAGATGTGAGAACGAGAAGACTGAACATCAGTCATCTAAACTCTCATCCGCTTTGTTATTTAGTGAGTTAAAATGAAAGTTTCATTCTCAGGAAAGGCTGCTGAACTGACTTAGAAGTTGCTTTTTAAGTTTGTGAATACGCTTTCAATGTTGGAAGTCAAGTGTCAGTCCCAGATGTTGGAGAGGAAATGACACTGCTAGACTCTGACTCTAACTAAATATCAGTATACAGTGGTCAACATTTGAAGTGGATCAAAAAAGTTCAAAGTTGTCCTAAGACAAGAACGGGTATTGTTTTAGTTTTAGGACAACTTTGATGAATGAACCTGTATGAATGGCAATGCCCATAGCATGGGGTGGTTGTGATTTATTAATGAACAATTCATCATAGATGTTTCATCAAAACATATTAAACAGTTTCCGATCATTAATCAGGTATGATGAAACAACTGGGAAAAAATGTCACGATATTTTGACGCACATTTCATGATTTAAATGGGAGCACAAGCTGCGTGTGCACAATATTTCAGAGACAGACCAACTTTTTATTAAAAAAATGCAAGAATATCATACAAAAAACACATCACATTAAAGAGTAACAAAATTGGACAAGCTTATCTCATAAAACACTACCACTGGACTGTACAAATTAAACAGAAATAATGTTAGCATTTTTTTTTTTAGTGCAGTTACTTTACTTTCCGATGCAGTCGTCATGTTAGATCAAATTGGAGTTGTTCAAATAAATGTATATTTTTCATCCCAGAGTTATTCGATAACTGGTTACCATCTTAAACGTGACATATCCTCCTCCATACAGGCTACAGCGGAAGTTATTTTACACAACTATTTGACGCTTCCAGTTTCCGAACGCGTACCATGAAAAAGGCCCATTGGTCTAGTCACACAAAATGACTAAAGGACGAAGGGCAAAGTCAAATAATACACTTAAAACATGGTTGAAAATATATAGAAACAGTAGAAAACTTACTTTCGGGTCATGTACTAACACTCTGAACACCAAAACACCAACGAACGTCCAAATTACAGACAGGAAGAAACTTCTAGATACGCAGCTCATCTAGTTGCATATCTCTGCCATTTTATATTTCAGGTGTTACAGTTTAACTAGTGACCGTGTTATCTGGTGACCAAGGTCCTCGGCTCCAGATGGAACGACTGCAGCATATTCGCCGATTCTGAAAGCACAAACTGATGTGATATTAACCCTGGTGAAAAAAACAGCATATGCTGGTAGGCATGTTTTGATGCTGGGATGCTGGTTATGTATGTTTTTGTGCTGGTTTAAGCTGGTCCTTGACCAGCACCATGACCAGCAAAAACCAGCAAAGGACCAGCACAAAGCAGCTAAGGACCAGCTAAAACCAGCATCAAAACCTACCTAACCAGCATGCTGTTTTTTTTTCACCAGGGATAGACATGGATTGATCTGTAAAGTGAGTTTTCTGTTTGTATACGTTATTTTGATACCGTTTTTTCCGTCTGATGTCTCTTTTTCCATGTGCGCCAACTTTTCCACATGCTAACAAAGTGAAATGTCTTCTGAATAGGTGGAACTACAAAATTGCTGAACTTCCATTTTGTCTCCTGCTCTGTGTGCAGGTAATTGTTTCTTTATTATATAGTGTTTAAGAATTCACTCTGTTTATTCAGTACTGCATTTTCTGTATTAAGTAAATGTTTTGTGCTAACTGTGTTTTATAAAGCACTTAATTCATGGTTTTACTAAGAAATTTCATGATATTTTCATTAACTTCTCATACATGTGTTCTATAAAATGGATGACGTAAGCTATGTAATTTATGTATCTCATACTCTCCTTTCCTTGATATACAGTCTTTCTATTCTTGTTATTCCTGTTTGATTTAAAAATGTCTTATACGATCACAATGCCATAAGTTTAAAAAGAAAAGAAAAAACAGAAGGAAAAGAATATTGAATTGTTAAAGTCTGTTTAATCGTCATGGAGAAATTACCATATTTCAGATTCCTGTTTTATTTATAATACCATAGTGTTTACTGTTATATTAAGAGCAGCAGAGCGATGGAGAACTGCTGTGGGTGGAACTACAAAATTGCTGAACTTCCATTTTGTCTCCTACTGCTCTGTGTTCAGGCATCAGATAAAGTCTAACGTCATCCAAGTCCAGAGTCTGTGTGCTGATGAAGGGTGGGACAAACCGGCTCGATAAAGACAAGAAAAGTCATATATGGACAATAAACACTCATGTGCAATAATATATGGTTTATCTGTGTTCTTCAAGCCATCTCGGGTATTTTCATAAGCCATTACTAATCGACATACTTTGAATATGAGTATAGAATTTACTGTCTGCCTCATTCTGTGATAAGAATCCACATCAGATCACACAAGGAAGTTATTTCAAACACTCAAATGATGTAGTGAATTAAAAACAAGTTCAAATGTTTTTTATAACATTTGTTTTTATAACTTTTGTTGGACAACAGGTTTAGAAAGGCTTATCATTGCATGTCATTAGAATGGAAGATGCTCTGCTTGTGTTGCTTTTTCAAAAATAAGCAGGGAAGCGTTTCATCATTTCAGCATGTGAAATTGCGGGCACCCATATAGCAAATTCCGAGAGAAATAAAACAAGGAAGTTATTTAAATGCAGAACCGAAAAACTGCAATTCACCAGCACGTATTGAACCGTGGATGTCATACCGAACAGTTTGGTATTATATTGAGTATTGTGACATCCCTACTGTACACAGACATATATAATGTAAACAAAAACTTTTATTTTGGATTTGCTCAGCACTAATAATTATTATAATATTCTGCAATGAAAAGTTCTTTATTATTCATTTAATTTTATAATTAATTAAGAATTGTATTACTTTAATTTATATTATATATTATTTTACATTAATATTAATAATTATTATAATATTCAAATTGATTCATGAATATATTATTAATATGAAATATTTTAATATCAGATATTCAAATATTATTTAAGATCAGTATTATTATTATGTAACGCCAAGCCAGCAGAGGGAGCCCTCAGCCCAGGACTGCCTGCATGCTCCCTCTGCTGCTTCTACTGCTACTTCCTGTTTGGCAGTATTTAAGGACTCACCATGCGCTCACTGACTTGCGAAGTATTGCCAGTTAACCTGCCTTACTGAGCGTTGTATATTACTCTGTTGGATTACCTGTTGCTGTTTTGCTTTGTCTCTGGATTACTGAGTTTACGGATCACCCTTGTTTGGATTGTTTGCCTGTGTGGACTGCTTTCAAGGTTTGACCCCGTATATGCCTCATGACTATCG
>JAHKKF010531458.1:0-20281 GCA_019740295.1 Labeo calbasu | reverse complement strand
GAAGATGTGTACATTTTTCTTATTTTGCCTAAATATCTTTTTTTCCCATTTAGTACTGCCCTTCAGAAGCTACAGAAGATACGTACATGTTTCCCAGGAGTCAAAATAAGTTAAATTTCCCCTGATCTTCAATTTCAAAAGTTTTCATTCCCCGGCTCTCAATGCATGATTTTTCCTTCTGAAGATCAGTGAGCGTCTGAACCTTCTGTAATAGTTGCATATGAGTCTCTCAGTTGTCCTCAGTGTGAAAAGATGGATCTTAAAATAATACAGTCATTGTTGGAAAGGGTTCAAATACACAAAAATGCTGGAAAACCAAAGAATTTGTGTGTGTTTCTGAAGAACAGCAGGCAATTTAACTGTTCAGGACAAACAAGGGACTCATGAACAACTATCACTAAACAAAAAAACACAGCTGTGGATCAACACAGTCTTAAGAATCAAGTGTATGTAAACTTTTTATAAATTCAACTATTATTTTCTCTTGTGGACTATATGTAAACATCTTTTATGTGAAATATCTTATTCAGGTCAGTACTAAATAAAAAACAAGATGCATCCCTCTTATTTTGGTAGAGTAATTAACATTTAGCATGTATGTAAACTTTTGACTTCAACTGTATATGTGTTCAGCAGAAGTCCTACAGATTTGGAGCGACATGATGGTGAGTAAAATATGACGGAATGTTAATTTTCGGGTGAACTGTCCCTTTAAATATGAAAAAAATATCCAAAATGACTAACCGTATGGGTCCCCCACTCTCCATTAGTGGTGAGTTTGATCCATTTCTCACTCCCTGTCTGGTCCATCTCCTGACACTGGTCATTCTGAATCTGCACCATAATAAAACGTATTATTTTTAGAGATATATATGTTTACTTCAACACATTACACATTATTTATAAAGTAATAAACGTACAAAGAACTCAAAGAAGACATTGCTGTCGACATATTGATAGTCAAAAGAGACGGATCCCTGCTTCATGAGGTGCACCGCGTACACCAGCGATACTGTGCAGTCGTCACGATTGGATTCCAAGTGAGTTCCCTGAGCTGTCCATGAAGAGCTGCAATTAACAACACATTGTTAAGAGGTAGATCCAGATTTGTAGAAGCTTAGAGAATAGAATATATGCATATATATATTTCAGCAAGTAACTTGGCACTGACTTGTTGCAGGTCATTGAATCATCCCCTGAACCTCCTGAGTCCATGTATGTTGCCAAACTGCTGAATCCCGCAGGGACGGAGTCCCACTGGTCGAAACGCACGCCGCTTCCCAGCGAGTAAGAGCCAGCCGCACATGATGTGCACTGCTGGGATGACATCTCCAAAAACTCCCCAGCTTCACAAGAAAAAGCTAGAAGTACAAGAAGTAAGCACAGACTGGGTTTGCATACTGAAACAATACAAAAGGACACATTCTGATGGCATAAATATCAAAGCTTTTGAAGAAATGAAATGTTCCCATAGTGTGCTTGGCTAACTTTCTTCAGGTTGCATGTCACTTGGTTTGAGATGAGGTGTGTCTATATGTGGTTGTTTTCTTACTGCAGTCTGTGCCTCTGACTGGCTCTGGAAGGCCTGAGCAGCTTTCCTGTCTGTGAGGAATGGCAACTCTCCATCTGGAGCCTGTGCTGTCACACTCTGTGTACTCAAAGTAGTAGTCTGTCTGAAACGCACATGCAGATATCCACATCTTCAGACATGTACTTCAAAGTTATGGTCATTAAAAATGCATTGTTTAAACCAGCAAGATAAATAGTATTTGGAATCTTTTAATAAATGGAATATTTTAACATGTTATATACAATATTATAATTTTTTAATAATTTAGGATTTAAAAAAAATTAAAACAGATTAATATTCACACTAACATATTCAGACATTAACATCAACCACAAATTATGGTCATTAAAGGTTTCAAAAACCAGCAAGGATAAAAAAAAAATTATATTTAGAATATTTTAATGCAATGATTTTCTTTTTTTCATTTAGTATGTTTTCTGTTTATGCCACTGGAACAGTTTATCCCTCAGTTTACTTTACCCCACAGGTACCAGTCTGTGTTGATAAAATAAAATAAAATAAAATAATCCTGAATACTAAAAAAATAATAATGTGCGAAAAAATTAAACATGCATAAAAAAGGTTTTTAGCATAAAATAATGTTAAAAAAAATCATGGATACATGTGCAAAAAATCATGGATAAAATTTATTTTGACGTGCATAAAAAAAAGGTTTTTTTTGCAAAAATAAAATAAAATAAATCCTGGATGCATGTGCAAAAAAAAAAAAACAAAGAAGTGTTATGATGTATAAAAAAGTATTTTTTGCATAAAATAAAATGTAAAATGTAATTTACAAATTAAATAAAATCCTGGATACATGTGAAAAAATCATGGACAAAATTTATTTTGATATATATAAAACAGTTTTTTTTGCACAAATAAATAAAATCCTGGATACTAAAAATAATAATAATGTGCAAAAAAACTAAAACTGCATAAAAAAGGTTTTTAGCGTAAAATAATTTTTATTTAAATCCTAGATACATGTGCAAAAAAAATCATGGACAAAATTTATATTGACGTGCATGAAAAAGGTTTTTAGCAAAAATAAATTAAATTAAATTAAATTAATTAAATTAAGAAAAAGAAAAAAGAAATCATGGATAAAATTTATTTTGACGTGCATAAAAAAAGTTTTTGTGCATAAAAAAAAAAAATACAATCCTGGATGTGAAAAAAACATGGATAAAATTTATTTTGACATAAATAAAATAAATACTGGATACATAAAATCCTGGATACATGTGCCAAAAATGGACACAATTTATACTGACATGCATAAAAAGAGTTTTTGGCAAAAAATAAAATAACATAAAATAAAATTGCTGTGCTCTTCTCAAACACAAGTGCCCTTTCAAAACATATGTTCATGTTACATAATCTGTGCCTTTTTTTTTTGGATTAAGCATGTGCCACATCTCACCCCACTCGTCCTTACGTGCTCTTTTTCACTGTTTCCAAAACACACAAACTCTCAGGCACATATAACAGACATTGAGATAATGTGTGTATGTGTACAATAGCGGGGGGGATGGGACCGGTCTGTCTTTCTGCCTTCTGTCCCCGGACAGTCGCCAGGGCAACGGCCAGGAGCCCTGTGACTGTTGTCATGACGATCACTCATTGCTTTTGGTTGTGGCTGGTAATGAATTAGAGTCTGATATACTCCGATAACAACCTGAAATAATGAGGCCACTAAATACCTCCCGTGTGTGTGCGTCTTTGTTGACAGATCTGTTATGCAAATCAGTTTGTCTCCAATGCCCTGAAACGCAGTGATTGTTCTCTGCTCCTTTAGGGGCCTGGTACACACACAAAAGCCAAATCGACTAGATACACACACAGGTAAGAGCACATTCGTTTATTTTATTTTATTTTGTTTTGTTTTGTTTTGCTTTGCTTTGCTTTGTTTTTTATTTGATTGTATATATATATATATATATATATATATATATATATTGCACATGTATCCAGGATTTATTTTATTTTATTTTAATATATATTTATGGATTTATTTATTTTGCTAAAAGCAAAATTTGTTTATTGTATCCAGGATTTTTTTATTTTTATTATTTAATTTGTTTTATATCTGTGTTCAAATAAAATAAAATAAAACCTGGGTACATAAAATCCTGGATACATTATTTATTTTATTTTATTTTATTTTATTTATATTTTGCGAAAAACAAAATCATTTATTGATTTATTTTTTTGCACATGCATCCAGGATTTATTTAATTTATTTTATTGTATATTAATTTATTTATTTATTTATTGTATCCAGGATTTATTTCATTTGTTTTATTTTATATAAAAATATTTTTATTTATTTAGATTTTTGCACATGTATTCAGGATTTATTAAATGTATTTTATTTTATATCTATGTTTTATATCCTGGATACATGATTTATTTTATGTTATTTTTATTTATTTATTTATTTAGATAAAACATTTATTTTGATTTATTTATGTTTTTTTTGTTTTGTTTTGTTTTTTTTGCACTTGTATCCAGGATTTATTTAATTTATTTTATTTTATATCTGTTAAAATTAAATTAAATTAAATTAAATTAAATTAAATTAAATTAAATTAAATTAAATCCTGGATACATATGCAAAAAAAAATCATGGACAAAATTTATTTTGACATGTATAAAAAAAATTAAATATTCTAAGAGCACATAATGTATTAAATTACATAATCTAGCATATGACCCTAATACAGTGTAGTAAAGTTGTTGCCTTCACGAGATTGATAAATACATCCCATTGGTGGTGCTTGTCATCTGGTAATGCTTGGTTAAAGCAAACACATTATCACTAATGGTGCACCTGCACCTGCCACTATTACACAGCATCCCCCACAAATACTCTTAAAGGAACAGTTCACCCCCAAATTAAGATTCTTTCATTATTACTCACTCAGAACTGTTCCAAAATCGCATTATAGATATAAAGCAGAATGTTTACATTTTTAATACAATAAAAGCATGTGGTAACTTAGGATGTCATTCTGTCTAGCATCCATCCGTTTATTTTAGGGTGAAGTGGCCCTTTAATACACGCGTCTTTGTATGCAAATATGGATGAGGCAATCACAACACCAGTCTTTTCACATTAAATGTAGGGTGGAGACCCAAAGAGCTTATTCCTGTTGTATAAATATGTTTAAAGTTCATGTAAATACATTTTACAAGCTCGAACGCAACCGCATAACACACAATAATCGAGCTGTCATCTGATTGGCCAGCTGAGCGCCGCGTCATCATATTATAGGATCCATCCGTAACCATTTTAATGTCAATAACAAGATGTTCTTTTTCTTTTTCATCGCTCATTTTGTCCATACATAACTGTTATGTTCGTGTATTAAAAATTGATAATAGATGAAATGCTAACACGCATTTTAGAAGCTCACAATCACAACCTATATCATATTTAGTATTAATTTTAAATAGTGATATACAAAAACAAAATGCGCCTACGTCATGAGTGGTTTAAAACGGTCATGATATTTAATATAAATACATATTGTCAAAAAGGTGACATGTTGTCGTTTACCTCTTTACACTGTGGCAGGTTGCCTGACGCTCGGGCGCAGAGGAAGAGGGTTACAAAGCGCACAAAATAACAGGATGTCCAAAGCGTCCTTTTCTCCATCTCATAAAGGCTTGAATTGAAGGAAAACAAGAGATGCCGAGGATCCAAATGAAGATAAGGAGGTTTCGCGATGTCTGTGCATAAACTACAGCATAAATGCGAACACGCTGCGCTCTGCTCAACGATAAGCTCCTACTGTAGTTGCGCTTATGGGGCTTTGATTGACAGCTAGCGTCTGACGTCACGCTCGTCTGGTCTCACAGTGAATTCACATGGCGCTTTTTATTTAGGCCAAGTTAACCTTTTTGTTAACTCAGCTAAATTTCAGATTCACTATTGATTATTAATTATAAAATAAAAGACGTAAATAATATATAAACAAACAAAGACTATAGTCATACGATGTTGTTTTATTATTTAAAGTGACCCTTAGTGAGAAAGTCATGCTGGGAGGGCATCATAGAGACAATGCCTAATAAATAATTCAGTAATTTTACACCATTACATAACCTCATTTATATATTCTCAGGATGAAAAGTAAACAAGGTGAAAACAGGAAACAATGCAACTGAGCGAAAAAAGGAATTGCATAAGCATCTGCAAAACTGTAAATGTGTGGAACTGTTAAAGTGTGGAATATGTAATTTTGTACTGACAAAAAAAAAACAAAAAAAACATAAAATCGTGAAAACGTGGAAAAAAAAGAACAAAATTAATTTTGATATGCATAAAAAGGGTTTTAAATAAATAAACCCAGGATACCTAAAATCCATAAATTGTTTTGACATGCTCATGGCTTATGCATCCATTATTGTAAGAATATCAGCAGATATACATGGAAGTTACACATTTTCATTTCTAAATCATTGCGGCAAAAATAAAATAAAAAATAAAATAAAATAATAAAAATCCTGGACACATAAAATCCTGGATATATGACAAACAAACAAACAAAATAAACTTTTTTTGGCATGCATAAAAAGGGTTTTAGCAAAAAATAAAGTAAAATCCCATAAAAAATGTTAATGGCTTATACATTATTGTAAGAATATCAACAGTGATTATAATAATTATAATTATTATTTAATAATTATATTATAATTATTATATAATACTTTTTTTATTTTTTTAAATAAAATAAAATCCTGGATATATGTAAAAATAATAAATAATTAATAAAATAAAAATAAAAAGTGTATAAAATGAATAGCTCATGGCTTACACATGCATTATTGTAAGAATATCAGCAGTGATTATAATAATTTTTCACCCTATTACAAAGATAAAACAGATACACATGAAAGTTACACATTTTCATTTCTAAATCATTGTGACAAAAATGTTTTTAAAATCAAATCACAGAAAAAGTAAATCCTGGATACAGAAAATCCTAGATACATGTGCAAAAAAATAATAAATAAATAATGGACAATTTTTTGATATGCATAAAAAGGTTTTAAGCAATAAATAAAATAAAATAAATATACATGCATTATTGTAAGAATATCAGCAGTGATTATAATAACTTTATATAATAATAGAAGTTTTCATTTCTAAATCATTGCGGCAAAAATATTTTAAATCAAATAAAATAAATAAAAATAAATCCTGGATACAAAAAATACATGTTTTTAGCATAAAATAAAATAGCTCATGGCTTATGCACGAATTACTGAAAGAATATTGGTAGTGATTATGATAATTTTCACCCTATTACAAAGATAATACTTGAAAGTTACACATTTTCACTTCTAAATCAGTGCAGCAAAGTGTTTTTATTTTTTCGAAATAAATCAAATTACACTGTTCTGACAGTGCTTTCCTAGGCAGGAAAACAAACAAATCAATCATTTAGCACGCAAGAATAGTTCAGCCATTTTTTTTCTAAAGATACGCCAAGGTACACTTGAATAAGCGATATAGTTTAATATAAGTAACATATTTTCTCCAGATTCAACAGCAGATGGCGCTGCTGAGACTGAAATTAATCTGAAAGCGTTTTATACAGTTGCTGTAATTTAAATATATGAATACCTACCACAAAACAAAACAAACTATACAAACGAGTTTCATCCACATATAAGAATACAACCCACATAAAGGGCACTTTTAACAACAAACGAGTATTAATATTCAAACAGCTTTCAGAAACGGAAGTCACCAACGGGCTTCTGTAGACACTTCCGCTCTGTATGAGGTGAGGCAGAAAAAAAGCGTATCCTCCATCCTGGTATTTGCCTTCATCCTGGTCACTGCGAAGTCCCCGTACCCAAAACAGGAAGTAAGTACCAAAACCAAAGCTAAATTTCACTTTCGCTCACCTCTCTGCGCTGGGCTTGTATCTTTTTATTCTATACGTAAAAAATAACGCACCGACATCGAATAAAAGCCGTCGACAGCTCAACGGTTTCATGTTGCACATAAACATGGCGTCTCATTATTCCTCATCTGCTTATATTAGGAAATTTACAACAAGAATGGTACATACTATGATTTTATGTTGTGTATTATCATAAAAAACGGTTTAACTACGATCGCAAGTCATACATTTGTGTGTTTCATTCAAGTTTCCATTAGCTTAAATATCTATGGTAAAATATATCCTGTCTGCCACTGTCTGAATTTTTACCTTAGTATAATAAATATTCATTATAATGCAAATAAAGTGTTAAGGTTTATCATTAGCACATTTAAAATGAGTCTGACTGTTTGTGTATTAACCTGTAGGCTGAGCATGAACACAGGAGATGTCCCAGCCACTGTGACCCTTGAATCTGTCAATTCTGTCACATTTACTCAGGACACTGATGGAAATATAATTCTGCACTGCCCTCAAAATGGTGAGAGACACTTCTCCAGGTTGCAAACTGTTGCACACATCTCATGCTAATTATACTGTTTTTGTTTATATACTGTGCTTGTGTGGTTTGGACATGCAGATGGGGAGGATCTTGGTTCAGACGGGACAACTGAGCCTGTTCACAAACGACTGCGTTTGTCCAATGAGGATGGAGAAGATCCTCAGGACTCTACCTCAACGGAGTACTCTGTTGTCACTCTGCCAAGTGAGTATAAACACACATGCACATGTTTGTACACTGTTGTTATGTATACACAAACTACCAGTTTTTGAACAGTAAGATTTTTAATGTTTTTTAAAGAAGTTTCTTCTGCTCACCAAGCCTGCATTTATGTGATTAAAAATACAGTAAAAGCAGTATATGTTGTGAAATATTTTTACTATTTAAAACAACTGCTTTCTATTTAAATTTATTTTAAAATGTAATTTATTCCTGTGATGCAAAGCTGAATTTTCAGCATCATTACTCCAGTCTTCAGTGTCACTTGATCCTTCAGAAATCATTCTAATGTGCTGATTTGCTGTTCAGGAAACATTTTTATTAATATTATTTTCAATATTGAGCAATGTTTCAGCATTTATCTGAAATAAAAGCTTTTGTAACATTATACACTATACCATTCAAAAGCTTGGAGTCAGTATAATTTTGGGAAATAAATTATAGAAATTAATACTTTAATTTCTATTTTAAAAACAGTAATAAAACAGTAATATTTAAATTATAAAAACTATAAAATTATTAATTTCTATTAATGATATAATTGTATAATTAATGGAATAGTGTATAATATTACATCTCATATATTATTTCAGATAAATGCTGATGTTTAGATCTTTGTATTCATCAAAGAATCCTGAAAAAAAAATACTCAACTGTTTTAAATATTGATAATAATAAAAATGTTTTTTGAACTTTAAGGATTATTGATAAAAATTGATCAAAAGTGATGATAAAGACATTTATAATGTTACAAAAGATTTCTATTATAGATAAACGCTTTCTATTCATCAAAGAAACCTGAGAAAAATTCTACTCCGCTGTTTTCAACATAATAATAATAATAAATGTTTTTTGAGCAGCAAATCAGAATGTCAGAATGATTTCTGAAGGATCATGTGACTGGAGTAATGATACTAAAAAATCAGCTTTGAATAAATTATACTTTAAAAACACTAAAATACAAAGCAGTTATTTTAAATAGTAAAAATATTTCACAATTTTACTGTACTTTGGATCGAATAAATGCAGGCTTAGTGAGCAGAAGATATTTCTTTAAAAACATTACAAATCATAACCATGTTTAAATATTTAAATGTAATAAATCACATTTAAATTTCTATATAATAAATAAGTAATTACATAAATGTATTTTTTTTAATATTTTAGATATATATAATTATTATCACTTGCACTTATTGATGATAAAGTGCACTGAACTGTATACAGGGATATTTTATTAACTGGTTTGTGCTGATTGTAGTTACAGAAGGTGATGAAAGTTTCGAGGTGACAATGACTGCTACAGAAATGAGAGATGGGGAGCTGGAATCAGATGATCTTTCTGAAACACCGGTAGAAACCCTAGTTCACATGTTTATGAGTGTAATACAGCTTAGTTATCAGCTTTTATATGGCAGCACAACTTGTTTTTAACATTGATAATAAATCAGCATATTAGAATGATTTCTAAAGGATCATGTGACACTGAAGACTGGAGTAATGGTGCTGAAAATTCAGCTTTGCGTCACAGGAATAAATTCTATTTTAAAATATATTCACATAAAAAACAGTTATTTTACATTGAAATAATATTTCACAATATTACTGCTTTTTCTGGATTTTTGATCAAATAAATGCAGACTTGATGAGCATAAGAAACTTTAAAAAACATTAAAAATCTTACTGATCCCAAAGTTTTGAATAGCAGTGTATAGTTAGTTATATATAATGTTGTTTGTTAACAGGATAAGGATTCTTCTGCCCAAAAGAAAGGTAAAGATGTATCAGCTGTCAGTCAAGCCTGGTTTACTACGAAAGAGGATAAAGACACACTGGTTAATAAGGGTAAGTCTTATTTGGCATAGATACAGATGTGTATTGTCATACAAACCCAGCATAAGAAATGTATATCAATACACAAAGTCATAGTATTTATCATATATCCTCAGGTCACAAATGGAAACAGGGTATGTGGTCAAAAGAGGAAATTGATCTCCTGATGAGCAACATTGAGCGTTATTTAAAGGTGAGCATGCTTTATAAATACATCACTTGATCATCATTTGATTTGAACTCTCACAATTCATCTGTCTGTGCATCCTGACTCAGAACCGAGGGATTCGGGACCCTGCGGAGATCATCTTTGAGATGTCAAAAGAGGAGCGAAAAGATTTTTACCGCAGTATAGCGTGTGGTTTGAACAGACCGCTGTTCGCCGTGTACAGACGTGTATTACGAATGTATGATAACCGGAACCACGTAGGCAAGTAAGGACGTAGTTGCTTTTATTTATCTCTTAAGCAGATTTACAGAAACAGAAACAGTTATATACTTCAAATGATTGGTGTAATATTTAATATGTGCTATTCTTGTCGTTTAGATACACTGATGAGGAGATCAATAAATTGAAAGAGTAAGTTGAGCCATGCATATTGAATGCCATAAAGTGTGATCTGAATGTGTGAGTCTACATTGTCAGATTTGGGTGTGTGTTATTAGGCTAAGGCAGAAACATGGAAATGACTGGGCTACCATTGGGGCGGCACTTGGCCGCAGTGCGTCGTCTGTAAAGGATCGCTGCCGCCTCATGAAGGACACATGCAACACCGGTCAGTTTTTCCAAATTTCATTTTACTGTCCAACCAAGAGGTCAGTTATACCAGAAGATTCATATCTGTTTGAAAGATTTGCTATACTTTTTACTACGTGTTCTATATTATTCATTAATAAAAAAAAATACACAAATACATATATAAATTGTTTATTTCATTTATTTTATTAGTGAATGATAAGAATTATTATTATTATTATTATTATTATATAAATTATTGAAATTAAAGTAAACATTACTACTATTACAAAATAATATACTATAGCATTATTTTACTGTTTATTTTATTTTATTATAATTTAATTTTTTATTATTCATAAGTAAAATAAATAAAATAAATATTTATTTAAACAATTATGATATATAATTTTTTATATATATATATATATATATATATATATATATAATTTTTTTTATTAAGGAATTATAAAAGTATTATTATTATTATTATATAAATTATTGAAANTATAATTTTTTATATATATATATATATATATATATATATATATATATAATTTTTTTTATTAAGGAATTATAAAAGTATTATTATTATTATTATATAAATTATTGAAATTGTAGTAAGTATTATTACTATAATACTATATTAGAATTATTTTAATTTATTTTATTTTACTATCTTTTTTTTATTATTCATTAGTAAAATAAATAAAATAAAATGATCATATATATAAATAATTTTAATTATTTTAGTAATGATAAAAGTATTTATTAGTATTATTATTGTTATTATATAAATTATTGAAATTGTTGTAAATATAGTATAACATACTATAGAATTATTTTACTGTAATTTATTTTTTATTCATTAGTAAAGTAAATAAAATAATAATAATATATATAAATTATTTTCCTTTTATTTTCTTAATGAATGATAAAAGAATTATTATTAAACTATATTAGATAATAATGTTTATATTATTATATATTCGTTTTTTAAATTATTGTAAATATTATTACTATAATACTATGTTATAATATAGCATTATAATTATAAATGAATTATTTAATGAGTTAATAATTCTTTTAATGATAATGTAAATATAATGCTAATTATTTTTGATAATTAAGTTTTAAAATATATTTTATATTTATATTATATTTTATATTATATTTATTGTTATTTTTTATTTTGAAAGAAATTATAAAAATAATTATTATATTATAAACTATATAGAATATAAATAAGAGAATCTATTATACAACACATTTTATATATACTTTTTTTTTTTTTTAGATATAGTTATTTTCGCTGTTAAAAAAAGCTGTGATCCTGAGTGACACTAACATCATCTTAAACTCCCACACTTTAGGAAAATGGACGGAGGAGGAGGAGAGACGGTTAGCAGAGGTGGTCCATGAGTTGACTGGCACAGAGGCGGGTGACGTTGTAACTCAGGGAGTCTCTTGGGCATCAGTGGCCGAACTTGTCGGCACTCGCTCAGAGAAGCAGTGCCGCTCCAAATGGCTCAACTACCTTAACTGGAAACAAAGCGGTGGCACGGAGTGGACCAAAGAAGACGACATCAACCTTGTTCGCAGGTAGTTCACAGCAAAAGGGCCACTGTATATCTGTTCACAAACTAATTATGAATCATTAATCATAACTGTATGAGCAGGATAGCCGAACTGGATGTGGATGATGAGAATGACATTAATTGGGACATTCTGTCCGGCGGGTGGAGCAGCGTTCGCTCGCCTCAGTGGCTCCGCAGCAAATGGTGGACCATCAAAAGACAAGTTGCCAATCACAAAGAACTTCCTTTTCCTGGTGAGCCACATTCTTTGTAGTTTTATAGTCTGTTATAATGTGAGTTCAGACACTGAAGCAGTGTTTTCTGTGTTGTGTAGTCTTGTTGAAAGGGCTGCAGGATGTTGTGGAGGCACCGCCGTCTACGATTAACAAGGTCGTGGTGGTTGGTTCCCGATCTGCGAATGCTTCGCCCAGTCCCGTCACCGCACTGCAGATCCCGGTCCAGATCCCAGTGCAGATCACACATGTTTGTGAGTAACATAACTGTGAATGTATTTCACTGGATAGTTTGCATTTTGTGTTTATATGGGTTCAATGCAATGTTTTTTCTCTCCACAGCTTCTTCAGATGGTGCAGGCGGTGCCTCCGACAGTGAAACGATCACGTTGAACTCTGGAGCTTTACAGACCTTTGAATTACTGCCTGTGAGCACCTCTGATGATTTTTCAAAATTATTCAATTATTAAAAATTAAAAGCTGCTTTTATAAATCATTTGTGTCATTTCCTCCCTAGTCATTTCACTTGCAGCCCACTGGCACACCTGGAACGTATTTCCTCCAGACGGGAACCAATCAGAGCCTCCCGCTCACACTCTCAGCCAATCCCACGGTCACACTCACAGCTGCAGCTTCGCCATCTTCACCAGACCAGATTATATTACACAGCCTCACGGTAAGTCTTATATATAATAAGTCTTATATATAAATAAAATTAAATAAATAATTGAATAAAATGTTAAATTGATATATATAGATATATATATATATATATATAAACTTTTTCTTTTAATGTGTAGTTTGATATTGAAGTACTAAAATGACTAAAACTGAACTAAAAATGAATGAAAAAGTAAGTATTAAAAGTAAAATTAAAATGACAAAGATCAAATAATTTAAAAACTAATTAACAATATTAATAAAATTATAATATTATATTACTAATAATAGTATAATTATTATAATAATATATCACTATATTATAATATATAAATGACAAAAACATCAAAATGAGTAAAGCTGAAATTTAATTTAATTATTTTGTTTTAATTATTAATTTTTATAGAGGTAAAATTTTTAATGAAATATAAAAATTTTTTAAAAGTATTCAAAATATTATAGTGTATATATAATAGTATATTATTGATAATAATATATATACATTTCACATACATTTTGAAAAAAAAAACTAATAAAAATGACTAAAACAATATTACTAAAACTAAACTTTAATTTGCAATTTTTTTGTTTTAATTATTTTATTAAAAGCAAAATAACTTAATTTAAAATATTAATAAAAACTACAATAGTGTGTTATTGATGATAAAATATTTACATTTTACATATACATTTTTGAAAAACATAAATAAATAAAAATGACAAAAACATTTACTAAAACTAAACTTTAATTTGCAATTATTTTCTGTTTTTATTATTTGTTTTATAAAAGTATAATATATATATAAAAAAATAAAAACATTTAAAATATTAATGAAAACTACAAAAGTATGTTATTTATAATAAAATATATCAATTTCACATGTACATTTTTGAAACAAATTATAAAAATGACAAACGTTACTAAAACTAAACTTTAATTGAACTATTTTGTTTTAATTATTTTATTAAAATATTATATTATTTAAATAAAATAAGATGTAAAAAATAAAAACTAATTCAAAATATTAATAAAGACTACATTATGTTATTGATAATATTGTATTTAATTATCACATATACATTTTTTAAAAAATAATAAAAATGACAAAAACAAAATTACTAAAACTTTAATTTGCAGTTATTTTCTGTTTTAATTATTTTATTAAAAGTAAATTTTAAATGGCAAAGAAACTATTTCAAAAATAACTAATTCAAAATATTAATAAAACTACAATAGTATGTTATTGATAATACAATATATATATTTTACATATACATTTAAAAAAATAAAAAATAAAAACGACAAAAACAACATGACTAAAACTAAACTAATTTGCAATTACTTTTGGTTGTAATTATTTTATTAAAAGTAAAATTTAAATGACAATTTTTTTTTACTCAAAATATTAATAAAAACTGCAATAGTATTTTATTGATAATAATATGTATTAATTTTACATATTAATTTGTGGGGGAAAAATTAATAAAAATTACAAAAGCACAGCAAAATTACCAAATGTAAACGTAATAAACGTAACTTTTTAAGTTTTAATTATTTTATGAAAATAAAAATGTAAATAAAAATGAATTCAAAATATTAATAAAAAACTACAATAGCATGTTAATGATACTAAAATATATGCCAAAAATAATGTGCTCTCACAAAGCCTGTAATTCTCCCTCTTCCATTTACTTTCACCATCTACATCAGACCGACAATGAGAATGTGACCGTCCAGATGTCCCACCCTGGCATCATCATCCAGACGGTGACATCAGAGGACCTCTCGGACTCTCTCGGCCAATCAGAGCTGGAGGCAGAGGAACAGGAACTTGTAAAGGAAGAGCCTTCAGAAAACCAAAACAACCCCGGAGAAGACGAACAGAGTGAAGAGAGATCAAAAGACATGCAAGAAAGCGAAAAGGTATCATCTGAAGCCTTTACAAAATAAATAAGTGATCTCATGCCACTCATCTGCTCACGAAATCTCCTTCCTTTCTTTAGACTCTCGACTCTCCTAAAGCCGAGGAAACGGTAGAGAGTTCAGGGATGGGCGAAGGAGCCGTGCTCATGGTCCCGTCTCCGAGTAGCTTTATTCCTACTAATGAGGACATCAGCACAGATTCAGTCCTGCCGCTTGGAACGCTGACAGGTAATGATGTGAACTAGTTGACTAAGTCTAATAAGATAGTGTAAGCGCTCTATTAATTTGTGTTTTTTCATGCAGATCCTATTCTGCAGAACCAGGAAGAGGGATCAGACTGATCAACAAGACACACTGACTTTAGACAATACGTTCTCTTAAATAGGGACAAATGCAGCATGCAGAATCATCCAGATTTCATCAAAGAACGTGCGTGCATCAAAACACTTCAGTATTTATTTATCATGCAAGTTCCTGAGCCTCATCTCTGTCTCAGTGCATTTAAAAGAAACATTAAATATTCTAAAACAACACTTTTTTTTTTTTAAGGTGTATTTAAAATGTAATGCATTCATTATTTTAAATGTTACTTTTTTGTGTATGTATATCTAGATTTGACTAGTTTTTGTAACCTACTTTCCTGCTTAACAGTAAAACTTGATATAAAGCTATGTGGAGCTACACTGTTCTGATATATTAGAGAATGTTTGTGTCATTCCAAATGTCCGCTAGACTAGACGGCCATAAATTATCGAATGGTTTAAATATTCACCTTACCTGTAAATTAGTGCCTCTGTGTTTATTTATTGAATAAACAAACTTTTGTCACCACTTGTATGTCATTACTTTTACTATTTTCCCATTTAAATGATCTGTTCTCATTAATAACATTTTTTTTTTACTATAGTTATTGGTTACGTTTCGGTAAATCTTAATTTATAAACATCTGACTTGTTCCCAAAAGCTGCCTTAAGGGAAGGACTATATTACTAAGCTAAAAATAGCTTATGTTTTTTTGTGTGTGCGTTTGTTTTTTGTTTTGTTTAAGGAGAAATGCGTCTAATTTCTGCACCGTAACCAAACAAAATGGCAAAAATGGTGATTATGGAGGGTGTTTCTGAAAATTAAATTAATAAAAACCAAAACTAAGTCCTCTCACCTACAGTTATTTATGCCCATTAGTTTTTATTTTTTTATACTCTATGGTTTTGATTAAATTGTAACGTTAATCTCGCAACTGATTTTTTTTTCTAAGAATTGCATGTTTATTTTTCACTATTTTTCAGTTATTTCACTAAAGTAATGTGAAATGTATATATTTTGTTATCAATAATATACTATTCTAGTTTTTATTAATATTTTGAATAGTTTTCATTTTCTTTCATTTAAATTTTAAGTCCTCTCAACTACAACCAGTGTTATTTTAATGTTGTTTATTTATGCCCTTTTATAGTTTTTTAAATATATATTTTTATTACAACGTTTTTATTTTAATACTCTATGGTTTTAATTACATTTTAAAGTTATTAAGTTATTTTAATGTTTTTCATTAGGTTTATATGGAAGCCTGTTCCTGCCACTTAATAAAAAAAATAATAATATTGGCTTTTTATCTCACAATTCTGCCTTTTTTCACAGTTGCTTCACTTTTTTTCACAGTTTACATCTCGTCAGTCTGACTTTTTCAGAATTGTGAGATATAAACTCGCAATTCTGACTTTTTTTTCTCATAATTATAAACAATTGTGAGTTAAAAAGTCCGAATTACGAAATATAAATCACAATTCTGACTTCTTTCTCAGAATTGCAAGTTTATATATCGCAATTGCGAGTTTAGTCAGAAATTGGACTTTATAACTTGCAATTGGGAGTTTATATCTCACAGTTCTAAGAAAAATAAGATAAAAATTAAAAATAAAATTAAAAAATGAAATAAAATTTGCAATATTTAGTTTTTTTATGTTACTATTTATTTATTTTATTTGACCAATTAGTAATTTTAGTGCCTCAAATTCAACCAAACGAAAATGAGCAGTGCTGCTAACTAAAATAAGTTTAGGGTTTTAATTTAATGTTTATTTCGTATTTAAATTTCCGTACTATATTTAAATTAACAAAAAAATCGTTAATCGTTTTAGTTTTTACATAAAAGGTCACTGCACACTGAGTTATGTCCGAAACGTTAAAAAATAAATACCTTGTGTCAGTCACGTTTACACACGAAACATTCGTCCGTCATAGAATTCGGATCGGGTTCGATTTTCTGCGTTTTTCGCATCCGTAGCGAGCATTTTAAGAGGTGTTTTGACAATTCAGAGCCACCGTACAAGCGAACGCCAAAATTCAGAATGGCGTTTGACGAGTTGATCCACTTCGTCTCGTGGCACAAGGTGCTTGCACATTGAGTTCACAGAAATCGGTCGTCTTCTTTTTAATATGTGGCTTCGTTTTGCTCATTTTTAATTAACACACATCGGACTCAATGTGCAAGGTTTCTGTGCGTGACGAATTTTTAACGAAAAAATGCATACGAAAATTTCGAACTCGTTCTGACACACGAGGGAGCTGACAATCAGCTGTTTTCATTTGCTGTACGCAATAAATTGGGACTTTTGCTTTGCGTATGCAAATATTAAAGAAGGCTAGACATTTTGGAATTAGGTCGGTGACAAACTGAACCAGGTTTTATTTTTTTGAGCGACTTGTATGGTAAAAACTGAAGTGCAGTTTTCCATCACCTCCACTAGGCGGCAGAAGCGGGTGTCAACTTCGGTGTGACACATTTGGATGCTTTGAAAGAAAAACCTCCACACGTGCGGGTTGTTTGTAAAAACAGATTGTGTAGATGGCAGCTCAGCTTAATGTCTTTAAACACTATGTATTCCAGCTCAACAGCCAATTAAACCGACATATATGCGTTAAAGTGCAGGAATCGAGGGTCACACCACTCGCTTAAGTATCCTTTCATACACCAACGCTAAATTTATCTTGTAAAATTACTATCACGGGTTATGTAATAGTCTTTACGTTTTGTAAAAGTCATACGTAGTTCTTATGATATGCCCGTCATTTAAATGGACTAAAAGCAACAAAACACCTTTTAAAATGTGTTAAAACTTTCTATGAAGGCTTTGTTTACATGCTGCCGTCTTGCTAAACTCGCCATCAGACCTTTAAAACAACAAATCAATCAGTAGTTGTTGCGTTACCTTTACAATCCTTGAATTAATTACACTCTAATATTTATTAAGTAAAATACTAATTAATGGCTTTTTTGTTGATAGAATCAATGTATGACGCTCTTAACTTTCTGTTGCCTTATGGTATTGTAAACAAGTTCAGTGTTTTATGTTTAATAAACAGTGTTAATATTTGGGCCATTCTACACAATTGGTGCAAACTGCTGTTCCACAGCCAAAAAACACATTTAAAAAGCATTTAAGTATTCAAATCTTAGATGTTTACTAAGATCCATTTATTATCTATTAAAGCCTACAATAATATTTAAAATTTTAGTTATCTTAATATATATAAAATTATTTTTAGTAAGTACTTTCAGTTGTGAGGTGGCTGTCCGGAACTTTAGCTATTAAATTTAAATTATGAAAATAATTTTAAAATAATGTTTGCATTTTATTTTTCTATTTTCTAATATTTTTCTATGTTTTCATTCTATTTTCTTTGTAAATTATAAAACTTTATGTAAAAAAAAAAATCTGTCCTTTATTTTTATGTCACTACTGAAACACTGAAATAAATGTTTCAGTAGTGACAAAAGGGAATCTTTAATTCTTCATTCTTTATTTGGGGAAATAAACAAAATGTTAGTACAGTTATGCAAATTTTTATGTTTTAGTAGTGTTTTAGTATTTGGGTTAAAATTCTGTAATGTGATGTGGTCACTACCAAAACATTACTGTGATGTTTTGTCAAAAAGTAAAGTGTACTGTATTATTATCTAAGATTATAGTGTTATATTCAAACTAATGAATCTGTAAGTTTGAAATCAGTATGATCGTCTTTTTTGCTTTTTACAAAGAAAAATTGGATTCAAAATACAACAAATCTCATAAATCACACTTGAAATATTGCTAAAATTGTAACCGTTATTTATTTATCTCTGAAAACTTTTTATTAAAATAGAAAAAAAATATATTTGCAAAAAGGATATAAACAAAATCTTATTAGGCTAATATAACCCTTAAATAAATTACATATTACTGTGTTTCGGTAGTGACGAATTTTGGGGAGTGGACAAATTCCAAAACGTTCTGAAAATACAATAATTTATATTTTAAATTGTTTTAGATATACTATATTTGGTTTAATGTCTTCGCTTCTGTGTTTCCCCTATAGAATAAGGGATGTGTTTGGACAGAAGCAGAGCTCTGGGACGTGTGGACAGACATTGACTGTAATGGTGGACATCTGCCCATGGACAGGGAAGTATTACAACAAGTGTTTTTTTTTTGGTCCTTTTTGTTATTAATACAATGTTTTTTCTTCCAGAAGGAAGCAACCCCTTCCAGACGTGATGTAGTGATGGCCATCTGCTCATGGACAGGTAAGTATATTAGGTAAGTATTTTCTTTTCTTTTTTCTTTTTTTTCTTTCTTTTTTTTTTTTTTTTTACTAATACAAGTTTTTTTCTTCCAAAAAGAAGCATAACCCCTGCTGGACACCGTGCCGGGGCTCAGGAAGGACCTGAATCATCCCCGCCCCTTCACTCACACATCACGCAGTGATCTGGCTGGACTCAAACCAGCAACCTCTGAGCCGTGAGGCAGCGCTCTTACCTGTGAGCCACAGATCACGTGTTGGCTCTTCTGCTGGAACTTATATTTCACTACTCACCTGTATATGAGTTTACAATAAAGCAGTTAAAGCTTTTAGTTGGCTGGTTGTTGTCTGAGGTGGGATTTGATCCCCTGCCTCTATCACAGCCTTATCAACCAGAAACGTGTGATTAACCACTAATCCATTGTGGCTTTCACAGTTTGGGCTTTATTTTTAAGACGCTTTATTGGATGTAATGATAACAGTTTAAATGAGTTAAAGCTTTCC
>JAHKKF010531457.1:0-14203 GCA_019740295.1 Labeo calbasu | reverse complement strand
TTTCCCCCAAACCTAAACCACCCAGCTTTCCTCCCAAGGCTCCAGTGCTTCCCCCAAATATCCAGTTCCAATCCAAACCACCCGTTCAGACTAAACCCACTCAACCCCCTACACAGGTGGTTCCATCTGTTTCCGCTAGCCAGGCGACACTTCTCAGTATCCTGCAGAAGAAGATGCTAGAGATGGACCCCAAGTTCTCGGCTGTCAAGGAGGCGGAGACCAACGGAGATGACTGGAACTCTCCGCTGTCTGATGACGAGGCCACGTCGCCCCCTGCCACATACAAACCAGCTATGGCTATGACAAACCGGAGTGCCACCTTGCCGTCACAAACTCGTGGACTGGACATGAAGGAGCTGGAATCCAAAGCGGCCAGAAAAGCTCAAGGTTTGGCCACTACGGCTAAAACCCAGAACAGGTAAACTAAAAGTGAACACCAGCATGAAATGGTATTCACAATCCATTTTACTTCTGTAATGTGTATTTTGACTGAAAAATGACATTAGGTGAGGAAAAGAGTCAGGACTTTATCCATGGGGAAAAAAATATTCACATTGTGAGGTATAAAGCAGTGCTGTCCGCGAGTTGAAGTAATGACGTAATATTTAGCTCCTGGAATGCCAATTTTACCAAGGGAACCCTGTCAAAAAAAAAATGTGTATTTTACCCCCCAGGATGCGATTTTTAAAGGGGAATCCCTATCAAAATGTGTTTGGTCTACTTTTGGGCTAGTTTTGAGTAGCAATTGGGCAGGTTTTTTTGTGAAAGCCTGGCAACCCTGGCACAATTGGGAGTTCCAACTAAAGTCTTTTTTACTTCGTGGCAGAAACAAGATTCCATAGGAGATTTGGTGACATCAGATAATGTACAGAAAGTTTACGTAACATTTGAGTACGCACGCAATCATTCAGTCATCGCAATCAACGCCTCCCTCATAGCACATGCACATAGCTGAGGTGAATCATCAGGAAGATAAATAGACTGTCTCTGATACCACAATAATGCTCAACTGTTGTTTCCATGACATTTATGATTAAGTCGGTTTTTGTTTAGAACCTTAAACACAACAACCTGCAGCATAGACGTACCTAACAGGTTTTA
The DNA here is from genome assembly GCA_019740295.1 of Labeo calbasu. Lineage (NCBI taxonomy): Eukaryota > Metazoa > Chordata > Actinopteri > Cypriniformes > Cyprinidae > Labeo > Labeo calbasu. Next base: position 13,102 of record JAHKKF010531457.1, on the reverse strand, counting down.
ATCCAGCCAATGCCCACAAAACACTTTCGTAATATTGAGAAACTACTGGTTGAAGTGGAATCTTGAAGTTCTAATACTTCTTGCTTTTATAACTTTGAAAAAGTGCTTTCTTGTGAATAACTGGACTCTTTTTTTATCTTTCAGTAATGGACCATCAACCAAACAGCAGTTTGGAATGACATTCACCGTGAGACCAGGAGCCAAACAACCAATAACACCTGTTATCAAAGATGGTTCATCCTGATCCAGAGAACATTCCTAGCTGGAATAACCCCTTACCTGTACATATGCACCTACCTGAAAGACACTTAAAGTTTTGCACCTGGTCTGGAGCTTTGCTAAAGTATTACTCTAACTTTCTACCTGGACGCTTCTTCAGCTGTCAGTATGTTCAGGTTGTGCCAAACTTTTACAACCACAGCTTCATCGCGGACTTTCTAAAGCTGCTAAAATCAATCAATGGACCAACTGTGCCTGTATATGGAGCAAACTTTTAATTTAATTCCTTTAGATCATTTGTTTATTCAAGTTTCTAATCAGTTGTTTAATCAGGTTAAAAATTAAGAACACAAGTTCTTAATTGTGATGTCTACATAATATTTTCGAATTTCTTTAATCATTAATGTACAAAATTAATCTGTAGCTCTCGGTATGAGAGCTGCTTTCGAATGGTGCTGGACTTTTTTTCCAGGTCAAAACATAATGTATTTTTATGAACTTATTAAAAAAAAAAAAAGTATAAAATAAGCCTAAAAATTTGATCAACATGCTGTTATATATGGTTTTGAAGCCTTGAGCACATTCCTGATGGTTCTTCGAAATGAAGAAAAATCTTTTGCTGCTTTTCATAGTTATTTTTTTTATCTTAAGCAAGAATCAAAGGAGAACGTTTTCGATGAAGATCATCTTTAAAAGTGCCTTTTGAAGAAATAAGCTAGCATCTGCTACGAACACGAGATGTTTCTCTGGGAATCTCACACATCTCCACCGGTTTAATTGTGTGATATATGTCAGAGACAATCGCAATAGGTCAATAATTGTGCGTTAGTAATCTGCAAACGTATTTGTACGACTGTTCATAAATTATTTTGGACATTTTTACCCTTTGTTACCCCTGAAATAATAATAAAAATATGCAAGAGCATAAATATACACATGACAGAAACTTTATTAAACAGTGAAATGTGAAATATGTTTGTTTGGCCAAATATGAGAAGAAAACAGCATTCATGCCCATTTCTGTTACTAAAACTGCACTTGAATTTGGATCCTACTATGATTATGCGTCAAACTCATGAAACATAATTTGATGGTGACGGAACAACAGAAATGGGGATGAATTGGAGGTTGATGTGGTTTCCCATGATGCTCTAGGGTGCAGACGTTTGGCCCACGCTGTGGTGCAGCACCTGATGGTCCCAGCCCACGGTGGTCAACACGCCTGACCCGCCCGGGACCCAACACACGCCACGCACGAAATCCTGGTGCCGCCGGTCCCTGAAACTAAATACGGACCATCATTTTATACAACATTCAATTTAATATAATTATTACATATCAGAAATATTTATTCAAATTATATAACATAATTAGTTACACAATATGGAATTACATAATATATATATATATACACTTTTTTTTAGCTATTTTTGTTTTTAATACATTTTTTAAATTCTTTTTTAAATTTTTTAATATTACATTCTTTCAGTATGATTCATTTGATATAATTTTCAAATATTATAATTGTATAAATAAAAATATGTATTATTTCTAATTAAACTTAGAACTTTTAAACATTCAATCATTGTATTACGTATGTGTGTTTTTAGTATTTAATTGTTTAGAGGTAAATCCACTATATGTAATAAAATATTTAAGCCACAAAATCTGTTTGATGATTGTCAGTTTCATGTACTTTGGGGTGTGTGGATTTCCCGTCGTCTCATTGGTCGATGCCAGACAGCCAATGAGGAGAGAGACCTGTGTCAATACTCACATTTCTCTGAGTTCTGCAGTAACCACGGCAACGGAGCAATCATCACTGATAGAGGCCAGCAGGGGTGAACTGCAGGTGACAGCCCATAATAACCACCAGTCATTATCCGGCACACGGCATACTTTACAATACGGCGTACTTTACAATATGCCATACTTTACACTTAAACACTTAAAAGTTTTTCTTCCGTACCTGTCAGAGGAAAACGTCAGTCTGGAGACCTGGCGGCTGTGAGCGTTTATCGTCCGTACGCCGTCTGACGTCTGCAGATCCCTCACAGTCACTCGACCCAGTTCGTCACCTGACACCAAACACATGTCATCATCAGCAGAGCATCATGGGACAGAGCAGTGCATTGTGGGATATGAGGACGTACCGTATGCGATGGTGCTGCTCTGATGAGGGTGCCAGACGACGGCTGTGGGACTGCAACTGGGAGAGACTACGTCTAAATGAGATTGACAGGAAGTTAGACTGAAAGCTTAAAGTTAATGATTACGGTTGAGTTTGTGTGTTTGTACCTAGGCGAGAGGCAGGTTTAGGTTTCCGTCGGTCCCACAGCAGCAGCCGTCCGTCCTGCAGAGCATGAGATGGTTACAAACTCAAACACGTGCGTATATATATATATATATATATATATATATATGTGTGTGTGTGTGTGTGTGTGTGTGTGTGTGTGTGTGATGACACTGACCTGAGCACATGACAGGAAGAGAGACTCATCCACAGGAGAACAAGACACACTGCTGACCGGTTGAGAGTGAGCTGAGACACACACATACATATAATAAATAATAAATGAATATTCAAAATACATGGTTATATTTACATACAACTACAATTAACTATTTAAAAAAAATTTATATTAACATGTTACAAAAATAAAATAATTGCATATTTTAATAATATATTTTTGCAAAACACATTTTTATTAATAATATATAGTTTAACTAAAGTGCAAACAATTAATATAAGTATTTTTCACTGATTATTAAAATTAGGTAATACTCCAAGAATATATTTATACATTTACATATATATGAATAATTAATAAATGTGACCCTGGACCACAAAACCAGTCATAAGGGTCAAGTGATTTATTTTTTTGGTTAGAGGAGGACAATATTTGGCCGAGAGACAACCATTTAAAAATCTGGAATCTGACGGTGAAAAACAAAAAAATCAAAATATTGAGAAAATCATCTTTAAAGTTGTCCAAATGAAGTTCTTAGCAATGCATATTACTAATCAAAAATTAAGTTTTGATATATTTACTGTAGAAAATTTTAAAAAAAATCTTCATGGAACATTTTGACCCATACAGTGCATTTTCAGCTATTGCTACAAATATAACCGTGTGACTTATGACTGTTTTTGTGGTCCAAGATCACAAACAGAAAATACATTTTCAATAAATCACATGAATACAGATCAATACCATCTATTAATTGATAAAATTTGACACAATGCTCTAAGAATACATATTTACATATATTTAATAATTATATACAGCCTATATCTCATAAAAATCACATGAATATTAGTCATTATTAAAATATCTGAACATGTTCTAAGAGTATATATTCACATATTTAAAAAAAATAAAATAAAAAACACAAATCACATTTGAATATTATTAATTATATTTTAAAAATCTTCTAAGAATACACAAACAATATATACCATTTAAATATATTACATATTAATATAATTAATTATCAAAAGTACAGACAGACAGATAGGGATATGTTCTTATTTTATTATTAAACTATATGTAAATATAAAAAAACATATATATATATATATATATATATATAAACATTGTTAAAAATATATATATTTTTACATAATTTTTTGTATGAATATGCATGAACTTTTGACCGGTGAAACTACTGATCTTTGATCATTTGACTTTTAAAAGTAAGCTTTTAAATTAGATTTAAATTTAACTATTTCTTAGTAAAGCTCAACTCATCAGTCTTTCATCGCAATCTGGTTTTCGGAAGTGTTTTTCATTCTGTTTCTCCCAAACACATTGAAGAAAATTCTTCAATCATGAGTTCATGAACCGAACAAACCTGATCCCCATGAATCACATCATTTGACTCACAGTCAACAATCAAACCAAGACAAAGAGCACATTACATCTCACAAACATAAATAATTATACTGCATTCATAAATGTGTCCAGGTCTATTCTAATAATGACAGAACCTGAAGTGACATCACTTCCTGTCTGCTCACCGTTATAGGAGCTGATGACGGTCTCCTGGTTCAGATCCCACACTTTGATCCTGTAATGAGAAGGAGAGAGAGATTGAGTGCATTAAGATCATGATAAGGCTAATTCAGACCCACAGCGCCACCTGCTGACCTGCAGTCCACACTACAGCTGATGGCGTGACGCTTGTTAGCGCTCACACTCACGGCCGTCACCACGTCATCGTGCTCGTGACGAGTGAAGCGGTTCAGCAGCAGACGCTCGTCCTCCGCCAGCTCCCACAGCTCCACCGAACCTGACCGACACAAAAAAACACGTGTCAGGGCATTCAGATGGGACTTCAGAAAATACCATGTTACATGATCAAAAACCATGATATAAAAACATAGTAATGCTATGGTAAATGTAAACAAAAAATGAAATAACACAATACCATAGTTGAACATGTCCAAAAAAAAAAAAAGTATTTCCCTAGTAAATGCTCATTAAAAAATGCTCATATTACCCTCTTTAACTTTGTTTCTCTGCTGTTTTGTGTTCATCTGCTTCTCCAATTTGCTCTTTTTACATTGACTATTACTCAATTTAAACTAATATAATCAATAATTTCTCAAATATATACTGATAAATGTAAAACTGACTTCAGTAGTATGAGATGACTGGATGCTTTCAACTGATTTCCTATTGAACTGTCAGCAACTGAATTGCAGTGCTCAAACTATTTCAAATATAGTGAATTAAGCTACAAACTCCATCATAATGCACAATGTTTCCACATAACATGTTTCACTAGTTAGCAGTAAACCGTTTACCTCACCTCAACATGTTCACACATTTGTGTTGGGTGTTAGCTTTCGAGTAGAAATATGGATATTTTATTTGTAAACATCATATTTGTTTCGCTAATTTCAGTTAATGTCATCAAACTAGCGAGCTAAGCCAGTAGTACTGACAGACGCGAAAGAGCTGAAGACGCGAAAAGCGGAGGAACAGAGAACTGAATCAATTGAGTGAGTCATTTACGCTGGAACCGCTCCGATTCATTCAAACTCGTGCCTTCAATCATTCAGTTCAAACGATTCACTAGCAAAAACCAGATCAAAACAGCCGTTAATTTTCGAATTCGACATCGCTTGTACGAATTTTATAAAGTACGTATAGTGATGGGCGAAACTGAACTTTTCGAAACTCCGAATCAACATTCAGTCGCAAAATGATTCACTGTTTCGAACCGCTTCAATCAGATCGCGTCCCGCGAATCATTTGATTGAATCGGAACTTCGGAACGGATTCGTGAATCGTTTCGGGAATTGAATTATTCGCTATCAGCGCTCAGAAGTCACCATTTCAAATAATGGTTCGCGAATTATTATTTAAGATTGGACTTCGGTGCACGGATCGCGAATGTTTAGAAAGGGATCGCGAATCATTTCGCGAATTTAATGATTCACGATTTGCGCTCCGATGCCTGACCTGAAACGACGGTTCGCGAATCATTTGATTTAGATCGGATCTTCGGAGCGCGAATCGCGATTCATTTAATTCAGATCGGGACTTTGAAAGGGTTCACGAATCTTTTCAGCACAGTTATAAAAACAAAAAGACAAAAAGGAATAAAGTACACACTAGTAACAGTGTCTTTTTTGTTGTCGTTGTTTGTATGTTTGTTCTTAATGTGGATGTGTTGCCAGATTTGTAAAAATTGCTCAAATATGCTAAAATATTGTTAAACAAATGTAAAACCATGGTATTACCATAGTAAATGTCCAAATAATATGATAAAACCTTGGTACATGTTCAAAAACACACCATATCACTATGATATGTCCATAAACTCAAAGTAATACCATGGTACTTTATACGTGAATAAGAGTGTATTTGCATACCCGCGTCTGAGGCCAGCAGCAGCGCACGCTCCGAGATCCACTGGGCGTCTGTGACTCCAGCTTCAGTCTGAACGCCCGCCTTACAGAAGCCCTCACTGGGAGCCAGTTTGGGGTCACTGTACACCCACACGGAGCCCTGCCAGCAGCGACCCGACAGACTGGAAGCGGCCAACAGCAGCGTGCCATCTACAACACACACAAACACAACCATTACTGCATCTGAGAAACTGAGAAATAAAGTATAAAACAATAAAAACAAAAAGACATTTAAACTTAAAATTCAAAAATATAATCAACACCATCAAAATATACATTATAAATACAAAGGAATTTACAGTGATGCATTGCTGCAATACACATAACTTCTCAATTACCACTCAATTATGTCGTAATAACGATATATGTCATTTTAACATCTTTTCTCGTAGTAGCAAGACGTTGTTACATCTCATTATTACGAGAATAAAAAATAATTTTAACGAGACAATTGTCGCTTTAACATCTCGTTATTACGAGAAAATTGTTTTAATGAGAAAAAGATGACATTTGTTATTATGACATAATTGAGTGGAAAAAATAATGTGTGTGGCAGAAATATATATGCCATTAGATAAAATGTATTTATGACATTTATTGGATCAAAATAAAACAATCAGTGTTAGTGATAATAAAAGTAATTCAAAATAAATTAATATACAAATCAATAATAATTTTTAATATTTAAGGTGAGACACTACACATAAAGGCATTTTTTTAATGCATTGGTCAATTTTGGGTTATTTGACTTTTCATTAAGTGTTTTTTAAGCCTAGTGGAAAGAAAAACTTACTTTTAAGTAAGTATTTTATTGCACTTTATCTATTTGCGTCTGTAGATTTCAATTCCAATACATATTTATAAGGGATGTCATCTTAAAATTAGTTTGCTTCTCCACTTACATAAACCAAAATTTACAATTTTATTCCCATCTATATTCTGAAGGTTTTTACTGAGGGATTTGTTAATATCCCATTCACCTGATTATATTATTGCACTTTTATCTGTTTGCATCTGTAGATTTCAAATACATATTTATAAAGGCTGTTTACTCAAAATTAGTTTGTTTACAGTTTACAGTTTTATTCCTATCTATATTCTGAAGGTTTTTACTGAAGGGTTTGTTCATATACGATTCACCTGATTTTATGCAACATTTTATTCTTTAAAACTTAGTCTTTATATATATATATATTCTGATTTGAGTGATAAAAAGAGAAATCCAAACTCTACTAACTCAACAAAACCAAACAAAACATTATAACCATGCTTTATCCATTTATCCATCCAAAATGTTTGCATATTAGTTCGTATTTAATAAGACATCGCTTCATTTGTATATTTACACATCACATTTCAGAAGTCTTGCAATACAATAAAAAACGTTTGCAATTCTTAATGTTAGCAATAAACTGGTTAAGCATGTTTATGTCTATCAGTTTATTTTTTTACTCTATTCACCTGTGGTATTTTGCTATGAAGCACTGAATGCACATGTGCAATAATGTTGTTCAAACGAGAGCGGATGGTTTATTCTGACCTGCTCTGTAATCGACCGCGTCCAGGTGTCTCTCCATACACGCCGGAGCGTTCACCGGAATATTCCAGCAGTTCTCCTTAATCATTATGAGCTCTAATGAGTGTTAATATCACACTGAACTCCAGCAAACTCCTGCAATGAATGAACGAGACACACGCGTGCGCGACACTTCCGCTTCCAGCGCCGAAAACACTCCAAAATAAAAGCCAAGGACACTTCAAAATAAGAGCTGCAAAAATATATACAGTGCGATATGTGGTATTATACATATAATAAATACATTATTAAACGTAACTATTATCTTACGCTTATGATAAAATACGAACATTTAGCATGTAAGTCCCGCAAGTTCGTTCGTAGAAAATGAATAGTTTCAAATGTACTGATAAATACTCGCGTCTTTCTCCTCTAGGTGTCGCACTAAAGCCAGTTTTACATGTCAATGTCTCACTCTGACAGGAAAAATGAAATATGAGGGGAAATACATTACAATACATCAATTGTCTGCGTTCTCTCACTTAACGTCTGCGTTCCCGCCAGAAACGTCGCGTTCGCTTGAAAAACTTGTGAGCGGGAAGGCAAACTTGATCATGAAAATAACAGTAAGTGGGGGGAAAACTATTTTTCAGAGATTTTGTGTGCGAATTTAAAGTTTTTTCTAGGCAACGCATTTTAATAGGCAATTTTACATTGATTTATTTCTATAGTTTGAATTTCACAAAACAGACAATCTGTCAGTATAATGAACAATGGTGAACTACAATGAAGCTCATCTGGCTTATTACAAAATAAAAATCTGATACATCATGTTCTGTTATAGTGTTGTTAAGTCCTTTATTGGTTTGAAAATAAATCTGAAGTTAATAAAACACAATATAAACACTTGTATGTGAAAAAAGACTTCTTTCAACTATAAAACAGTAAGCCATTGTCCATCTTTAAATACAAAACGTTCAAGCCGCGTTTATACGTTCACAGTCTGTATGTAATATAATCACAGCGATCCGTGTTGTCTCTCACAAATCTCACAGTGATGTGTAAACATGCTGAAATCTCACTCAGACCACCTTAGACCTGGTCTTTGGTGCGGTATAAACATCATCCCTCCTGCGGGACGGGTCTGGAGTGTCTTTAGAAGGCGTGTGTCCGGTTAGCAGAGCTTCTGAGTGTGATTTCAGAGCGTTTGCGTTTGTTCTGTCGGGTCATCAGAGAGCTGAGCTCTGGGTCATCAGCGGTGAAAGGCTGCAACACCAGTTCCACTAGCCCTACAACTGACCCCAGGACAGCCAGGACTGACCCCACCAGATACACCTTTAGCAGACCACGGCTCGGCTTCTGACTCAAAATCTCTCTGATGAAAGGAACCAATTCTCTTGCCGTCTCCATGATGTCCAGAGATGATCAGATCTGTTTGGAGAACACTGTTAAGTTGATCATCAGAGCACATGAAACATATCTGATCAATACGAGTGTGTTTGCTCACCTGCTGAAGTCCAGCTCTGCCTCTTGGCTCTGAGACTGTAATGCCGTTATTCAGCCTTTATACAGCCGATCCCAACTGAATCCGCCCACAGAGACGTGAGGAACATGATCAGCTGTTGTGAGAGACTCCAGCTGACCTCACACACACGTCCACCACGGCCACTGTGTCTGGATCAGGACTGCTTTTTTTGCTTTATTGAGACCACTGGGTCAGATATTCAGCTCTGTTCTGTTCTATTTTATTCTGAGTTGCAGTAAAGAAATAAAGGCAACATCCCATAATGATACCCTAGCAACCACCAATAACACTTAGTAACAATGTAACACTGGGTCACATATTCAGCTCTGCTCTGATCTATTTTATTCTGAGCTGCAGTGTTAAAGAAATAAAGGCAACATCCCATATTATACCCTAGCAACCACCAATAACACTTAGTAACAACATAACACCCTATAAAACATTCACTTCACCCACTCTGATAATACCCTAGCAATCACCTAGCATACCTTTGGAACCACATACAACATCTTAGCAACTCCCTGGCAACCATCCTCAACACCCTAGCAACCACCAATAATACCCTAGCAATGTTCTGGCAACCAGCCAAAACACTTTGATAACAACTTAAAATACCTAAGCCACTGACAACTACCTATAATACCCTAGCAACTACCTATCAACCACCCATAACTCACTAGCAACTCCCTTTCAACCACCACAATACCTTAGTAATATAAAAAAAAAAACGTCAGAACACCCTAGCAACCACTCATTATACCCTATGTCTATTGCTTCCTGTGGCCCAGAGCCACCCGTAATACCTAGCAACCACCAATAACAGCCTTGCAATGCTCTGTCAATCACCCACAAGACCCTAGCAACAACCTCAAAACATCCCCAGCAACACCTTGCCAACCAGAAAATCCTAGCAACTCCCTGGCAACCAAACCCTAGTAATACAGCCAAATAGTACCACTAGCAAGCATCTGAAACACCTTAGCAACACCATCAATTACCCAGAGCACCTTAGTGACCACATAGAACATCCTAGCAACTCTCTGGCAACAATTCACAATACCCTAGCAGCACCATAGCAACCACCCACAATATCCATGAAATGTTGTCAACCACCCAGTCATCATCAACCACCCAAACGGTGTTAATTAGCATGTGGGTTGTGAATATGTGAATGTTTAGCCGTGTGAATATAAGTTCAGATGTTTAAAATGTTTATGACGGTGTGAATATTAGCGATCACGTGAATATTAGTGTGTTTACATGAATTTGAGTTCAGACATTCAGAATGTTTGTTATGATAGCATCAACGTGTGAATATTAGTGTTTGCGTGAATATGAGTTCAGATGTTAAGAACATTCGTTATGATGGTGTGAATATTAACAACTGCAGTGAATATTAGCAGTCGCTTGAATATTAACATGTGTGATGTAAATATGAGTTCAGACGTTAAGAACGTTTGTTATAATGATGTGAATATTATCGATTGCTTTAATATTAGCAATTGCATGAATATTAGTGTGTGTAATGTGAACATAAGTTCAGATGTTCAGAACATTAGCTTTGATGGCATGAATATTAGCAATTGCGTAAATATTAACGTGTGTGTTGTGAATATGAGTTCAGACGTTCAGAATGTTCATTATGATGACGTGAATATTAGCGATTGCGTAAATATAAGTGTGTGTGATGTGAAAATGAGCTCTGACTCTCAAAACGTTTGTTATGTTGCCATGAATATAAGCAATGGCATCGCGAGTGTTGCCAAGTCTATGGTTTTCCTGCAGAATCAGTCTACTTTTACACTTTTGCTGTGGGTTGTTTTTAAGTGGGCGGGTTGAAGCAACCCCAATAATGTCACATTTACCAGGGGAACCCTGACAAAAAAAATCTGTATTTTACACCCCAGAATGTGATTTTTAATAGGGGACTTCCCTCGAAACACAATTGGGTTAATTTTTGGGCTAGTTTTGAGCAGCAATTGGGTAGGTTTTGCTGTTAATACCTGGCAACCCTGGTCTAGTTGTTATGATGGCCTGAACAAGTGAATATTAGTGTGTCTGATGTGTAAGTAAGTTTAGACATTAAGAAAGTTCGTTATGAAAGTGTCAATGACTGAATATTAATGTATTTATGTGAACTTGTGAATATTAGCATGTTATGTGAATATGAGTTCAGATGTTATGATGGGGTAAATGCCTAAATATTAGCATGGCTTTCAAAGCATGTGAGTGTGAGCGACTGGAAATTCCAGAGTGAACGGCGACATTAATCGGATTATTTCCAGACGACCAGCAAAACAAGCCGTCGTAGTGATTGTGAGACGGGAGTTTCCCGCGGTTCTTAAAGGGACGGCGTATAACGGTACATCTGAAGGCACTCACAGCACGTCCGATCAAACACACATTTGTATTCCAGTCACACACTGGAGCGAATCACTGTGATGGAGATTCGTTCCAGAATTATATATTACATGCCCAAATGAACCCAACACATCAAGCAGGTAAAAAATAAACTGCATTAAACATATATTACGTAAATCATGTTTCAGACTTGTGTGAACGTGCAGCACTAGTGGATCAGAGGAACACACAAGGAGCAGAAGCTCTGAATGTTCTGCCATATAACAAACTTGTGCTGATGAGTGTGTATGTGTGTCTGTAGATGAGTTTATCACTATTTATGAAGGAGTTTAAGTATATGTTGTGGCAAAATAAAAACGACTCTCACCAGAGAAATAGACAAACTCAGTCAAATGTCTTTTATAAGTTTATTCTTTGCAAAGAAGGTCAGACAGTCATACAGAAACAGATTACTGCAGAGTGCGACCAAGAAGGGAGGGCTCACTCTAACTTATATCTCTTCCCTAGCCTTCAAGGTTACATCTCCTAACCGGTAACTTTCCACATGTAGTAAGAGTCAGATAACTACATTCTGCTACATCATACACCCAAGATCCATACCTTTACAGGAGTCTGCCGTTACAATCTGCATAACTGATATTAATGAAATATTGATGTATGCTCTTTATAATGAACTTTCATTGTAAAACACTGGAGAGTACAAAATGCCTGTTCTGCCACCATAGCTGTTTGCTGCTTTACAAAACAACATTGACGGTTTTAGATAGGGCTAGTTTAATTACGGAGTGTCTAACGTTATTTACACTAAGTGTAAATAGCTCGCCTTGTTGCCAGAGGCTACTTGCAATTAAAAATAACTGCTGCCTTTCAATTATTTATGGAGTAATATGATGTTCTTATGGCCTGTCCAGGTCAGGTTCCAGTTAAAAGGTTTGACATGGACAAGGATTCTTCCGTGATGCGTGTGTACGTGGAGAAGACTTCCCTGCTGAAAAAAAACAGCTAAAACCAGCTTAGACTGGTTGGCTGGTTTTAGCTGGTTTAAGCTGGAAGTAGCTGGTTTTAGCTGGTCTCCCAGCCTGGTCAGGCTGGTTTTAGCTGGTTTAAGATGGAATTAGCTGGTTTTAGCTGGTCTCCCAGCCTGGCCAGGCTGGTTTTAGCTGGAAGTAGCTGGTTTTAGCTGGTCTCCCAGCCTGGTCAGGCTGGTTTAAGATGGAAGTAGCTGGTTTTAGCTGGTCTCCCAGCCTGGTCAGGCTGGTTTTAGCTGGTTTAAGATGGAAGTAGCAGGTTTTAGCTGGTCTCCCAGCCTGGTCAGGCTGGTTTTAGCTGGTTTAAGCTGGAAGTAGCAGGTTTTAGCTGGTCTCCCAGCCAGGTCAGGCTGGTTTTAGCTGGTTTAAGCTGGAAGTAGCAGGTTTTAGCTGGTCTCCCAGCCTGGTCAGGCTGGTCTTAGCGGGCTTTAGCTGAAATTAGCTGGTTTTAGCTGGTCTCCCAGCCTGGCCAGGCTGGTTTAAGCTGGAAGTAGCTGGTTTTAGCTGGTCTCCCAGCCTGGTCAGGCTGGTTT
>JAHKKF010531456.1:0-19153 GCA_019740295.1 Labeo calbasu | reverse complement strand
AACTCAGTTTTCTCTGATCCTTGTGCTTGGACTTATAAATACTTGGAGGTGTATCATGTCTGTGTCCATAAAGGTAAATTTTAAAGTTGGTGATTAATCCAAAAATTATTTCACTTCACACATGCTATGTAGATAATAACAAATAATAATCTTTGTTTTTTTACTTTTCATAAGATGCATTGCGAAGAAGCCAAACAAGCACTTCAGATTCTGTCCACGCTGATCCCGTCCCGGTGTCCATAAGTACCTGGAAGTGATACGACCGTGTATAATTAAGTGTCTACCCTGTTACGTAAATGTATTTGATATGTTTTGGGCGAAAAGGAAACAGTCTTTATTAAAGATAAAGCAGGGTTGCCAACTCTCACGCATTTGGCATGAGACACACGCTTTCAGGCTCTGTCTCACGCTCTCACTCTTCCCATGTAAATCTCACGCCAAACTGGCAACCCTGCTTGCGATTTTAAACTAAGTTTCAGCTTTCAAATGTTGTAAGTTTTAATACTAAATTCAAAGAATAAATACCGTTTTGACGCACGTATTGTGGCGTAAATCGTAAAATGTAGTGCTTCTGTTTTTGCCAGAGCCACTGAAAAACAGAGCTGCGACAAGCTTTGATCTCGCCGGCGTCGCAGCCATGCGGTCACGTGATTCACGGAGCTGTCCAAACAAAAGAGCGTTGACAGTATATTGTAATGTGTTTAAGTAGGATAGAGACGACAGCTTCACTATACAGGTATTTGCAGCGATTTTGGTAAACATCACAGCATATTATGCATGGATTTTTACGTCGATGACATTTACTGTATATTTTTATTCTGGAGAGTGATGGAGAGGCAACCCTTACGAAACTGAACATGGTTTTATTTATTTACTACAAATAAAACCAAAAAGGTGGTTTACTATAGTTAAACCATGGTAGCAACAAATTAACCATTGTCTTGCTACACTAACCATAGTTTAACCATGATATTTGTAGTAAAACTATGGTCAGTGCTTGAAGTGGGCCAGTACTTCTGTATTTTAGCATTTTGCGTACTGGCACTTTTTCGTGCGTACCGGCACTTCTGACTTGTTGCCAGTATTCAGAGTAACATGGAGTACCAGCACTTCTTTTTTTCCCACTTCAAGCACTGACTATGATTATACAAATGGTAATCAATGCGCCAAAAAACATGGGTACTACACTTATACTGTAATAAAACCATGGTTAATTTTTGTAAGGGTTAATATGGTTTTCTTGTATTTAACCCTCAGGCATTGCTTACATATAATGTGACCATACAGCTTATCTATTTTTCAGTTAAATAAATGTATTTTAGAAATCTATATTTTAGTTCAATAATTTTTAATATTTTAAGGAGATCATTTAGTACTAAATACTATTTGTCCAATAAGTATGGTGCATTAATAACTTTATATATATATATATATATATATATATATATATTATAATTCTATTACGCATATTACAATTAGTGTAGTATTTAAGGTTAATTAGAGAAAAGGGTTTTGAATTCCCATGCAAAGAGGCAAATTAGAGTCATTTTGTGGTCAGAAAAAAAATCATTTTCATTTGTAATACCATGGTTTACCCACTAGATACCTGTATGGCTCTTTACTAAATATACATGTATCTAGAATATTGCAGCTCATACCTGCTTACTTATTTTTAAGTTTTTCATTTGAATAAATATTTGAAATGATTAAACACTATATTTTTAAATGTGAAATTTAAATAGGGAAATAATGAGAAGAATATCGAAGTGCAGTAAACGATAAAACAGTTTGCACTACAAACCAGTGTGTTCATAATTAAGATAATACATTAAAATAATATGGTAAGACACTGCAGTTTGTAATATCAAGCAGCAAAACAATAACTTTTTGTACAGCTAAAAATAGCTGGAAGTGGATGAGAAAAAGCCAGACACAAAAAATTTACAAATGGCTGCACCCACTCTTATGGGAAAAATAAGGTTGATATTTAAAGTATATACATATATATATGTATAGATATGGAATCGAGATCGCCATCACCCGTCCCCCAACCCAACCCCCCACTCCACAACAAAAACAACCTCACTCCAAACTGAACTTAAAAGTTGGCAACCCTGCCATACAGATTACAAACATACAGAGAAACATGTTATAGACATAGCTAATTTGTTTGAAATGCATCTGTTAAAACATAATATAACCCCATATAAAAGCAAAATCCCAAACTAAAAATCTTCTACTTCTTTGTGATCTTCATCTGCAGCCTGGAAAATGCAGTTAAAAAATGAGATTCAGTACTACTCTGGAAATATCAAACTTAATTTTAGTAATTTAGTAACGTCTGTATCCTAAGAAATGTAAACTTGAATATAATAAGACTAACATAACATTAATGTAGATGCCATTCTGTCTTATTATGTAACAAGTACATTGTGTGTTATAGGAAGTGCCCGAGCCCCGAAAGATTTTTCTCTAGCCCCGAATGTTTTTGTATTGCCCTATAATTTCCGAGGAGTTCACTGAATTTGTCAAAGTTTGAATGAATGAATCAAAAGCCGGTCATTACACTTCAATCAAATCACCATATGGCATATCTGTAAATATTACGCCGCAAAATACCATTTAAATATGAATCCTGCCTGTTCTGCGTGTCTCTTAATGAATAAATGGTGCAGACGCAGGCGCGGTTTTCTTTACTACACACAAGCTTGCGTGACGCTCGCCTTGATTTCATAATTTCAGCGTCTGCCGTAGAGTACTTCGTGAGCACTTCACCGTTTCATTTGAGTAAACCAGGGTCATATACTCACAGAAATTTAAAGGTATTCACGGAAACCCGTCAAAATAAAAGTTCGGTTTAGTTTGTAGACATTGTGTCAGAAATACATCACTATAATTCAGTAGAATCTACGGACCTACAGTACTACTACTACTGCTACTGTAGAAAAATTAATAAAACTTCGTTACACAATATTTCTTCCATCTTTTACATTTTGATAGTACATCCCCTTTATCTGACAAAAATAAAATTTAGTTTTCATTAATTAAAAGATAAATTAATATTCTATGTCTTAATATTCTATAACCAGAAAAATTTAAATACACAACACAGAATTTCATAAGGCTGTTATAGAAATAAATAAAAGTTGTATTTTAAACATATGTATAAATATAAGGTGAGAGAAAAAAAACATTTCATAGGGCCCTAAACATAACTTAATTTTTGATAAATTGACTTTAAATTTTATAAGTTTTATTGTTTTAATTAATTAGACATCTTTTTTTATAAATAAAATTAAATTTAACCATTAAAAAGGAGTCCAGAAAAGTAAAAAAAAAAAAAAAAATAGAAAAAAATAAAATGGAATTTGGTAATAAATAAATACAATACATCAAAATAAAATGTATTTTAAATGTATTATTTTATTTGTGTAATATATTTTTGTAAAGTTATAATTTTGTTATAACACTTTGATATGTTTGCTATTTGCAGTGATTACGATGTACTATTTTTTCATAGTGTAACAATGTTGTTTTGTGCTAAGGCAAGGTATCTGTCAAATGAACTAAAATCGAAAACACAATATGACTTTGCTCACACGATGAGTTCATGATCCGATGTTTTCAGAGTATCAGAAGAGGGGTGAGTCAGGTCATAAACCTTTTTTCTTTGTTCAGTTTGCACACTGAGCATGGGTTAACTTGGAGCTCTTATTTTTGAAGTACACCGGATTTTGAAGTACACCGGATTAATGACCTCCCTAGAAGGATCCAGGTTCACCCACCTGTGTCTAACAATGCGTTAGAGTATGATACGTACGTCATACATACATCACACATATGATGTGAGCTCCCATCCACCACTACTATCCCCTGATGTTTTGCCACCAGCCCCAGATGTTTTCTAACCCTAGACACGCCCCTGCTGGATACCATGACAACCAGTAAACATCAGGACGCTATGACGACACGGGGCGCAGGTAATTTATCCATAACCGGACAAAACTACATCGTTTGCCTTCAAAAGTGAATTTCACCGTTTGTTTTTATCAACTTTCTAGCTCCACGGGTCGCGTTCGGCAGCTGCCAGGAACGTCTCATGTTTCCAACGCACTTTGCGCCTGATCGCATGAGCAATGAAATGCTTGCGCTCTACGGTTCCAAGGAACTAGGACCCGGATGTTACGACAACCACACGGTGAGTACGCAGGAAAGCAGAGCAGTTAATAACTTATAAGTCATGGAACGTGTTATTCTTTTTACCTAACTTAGCAGTTTCCAGGTGGGCAGTCTTATATATGAGCTCCAACACAGACCTGAGAGTAAGAGGGGATATGTGTTAGGAGCACGTACTACACCACGCTTTCTGCCTCTAATTAAGGTAACGTTAGCTGCAGTTTTATGTGTTTTTAAGTAACATCACAACCATTTATTTTATTTTATTTTATTTTATTTTATTTTATTTTATTTTAATGCATTATCTGTTTTTATAGACGGCCACCCCTTCACCACAAAAATACCAACAAGACTGGACTCAGTCTAAAGTGTATCCACCTGGAAAAACACCATTCAATAGTACCACTGTAAGATTCAGACCCTCAGATACAGACTCCGGCCCTGGGTATGATTATTTTTATAATTTCACTGTAAATTGTATGGCTTAACAAAATGTAAATGGTGTCTCTTACTTAAATATGTAGTAGAAACCCCATGAAAGACTTGTGTTGCTTTTGAGGCTTTTAGTACACCACAGCTACTGAAAGAGCTTGTAAACGGCAGAGATGCCAGATGCCATCCTGGCAGGATGCAAACATACCGATGCTTGTCATGTCGCTGCAGCCACTGGGCCTGTCCAAAATTGCACAATAAACCCTTACGAGCTTCCTTTGAGTCCACACCTTGTGAAGTAATGACGCTTTAACATCGGGTAGAAGTTGCTCACTAAGTGCAACTATTTCACATCATAATTGTGCCCCCCATAGTCCAAAATATGTATAAAACAATGTGGATTTTTTTAAGCTATGTAAATCTTTTATGCATTTCTATTACGTAGTTCATTAAGAGACATCATTTACATTATATTAAGCCATACAAGTCTTAATACCCGGGGTTTTCTTTAACAATAATTGAACCCCCCATGACTTTTGTGGTTCGTTGTGATTTACTGAACAAAGATGAGGGATAAGAATTTTTTTTTAAATCTCTCTCAATTTCAACCTAATAAAATATTTTTGAACTTAGAATAACTAGAAAAATGTATTATATATTATAAAAAATGCCTTTGGGGTTTTTAGATTTTATTCATTTACATTCCCAGACCACTTGGCTGAGGTTATGCTTGCCTGCCCGCATGATCTGAGAATGATCTAAAAAGCATCTATGTGCTTCAGTATATGCGAGAACATCTTAAAACATTTAATTACAGGTTTAAATTAATTGAATCACTGATTTTCAATGTATATCCCTTTTTCAGTCCAGGGGCATATGTTCACGATACCATCCAAAGCAAGAAGGTGTCATGGCCTATGAAATTCAGCTCTCCAGACTGGTCAAAAGTGCCATCACTGGAGAAACGAGCACTGCGTACAGAGGTACGGATACGTCAGACATTCTTCTACAAATTACAGTTCAAAGAAACAAAACAAGTACATGCACACAGTTAAGGCTAAAATGTTTTTCTTAACTGATATTTTTTCCCGCCCTCCATTTTTAACTTATGATGTGTTTTGTGTCCATGCAGCTCATCCATGACAAAGAGTTTAGGAAACAGAGGAACAGGGTGGCATATCTAAGCTTGTTTTACTGAAGCTACTACAAAAATGTAATGTGATTTTCAATGTATACAAACATTAAAGCTTTAAAACACAAGTTTTCCTATTTCCATTTCATAACATGTACAGTTTGAAACCGTATTTTTGAGGTGCTATATACAGTTGAGGTCAAAAGTTTACATACACCTTGCAGAATCTTCAAAATGTTGATTATTTTACCAAAATAAAAGGGATCATACAAAATGCATGTTATTTTTTATTTAGTACTGACCTGAATAAGATATTTTACATGAAAGATATTTACATATAGTCCACAAGAGAAAATAATAGTTAAATTTATTAAAATTACCCCATTCAAAACATTTACATACACTTGATTCTTAATACTGCGTTGTTACCTGAATGATCTACAGCTGTGTTTGTTTAGTGATAGTTGTTCATGATTCCCCCCAAAATGCTGAAAAAACCAAAGAATTTGGAGGATTTTTCTGAAGAACAGCAGGCAGTTTAACTGTTCAGGACAAACAACAACTATCACTAAACAAAAAATAAATTTAACTATTATTTTCTCTTGTGGACTATATATAAACGTTGTTTATGTGAAATATCTTAATCAGGTCAGTACAAAATAAAAAGAAAATAACGTGTTTTGTATGATCCTTTTTATTTTTGGTAAAATAATCAACATTTTGCATATTCTGCAAGGTGTATGTAAACTTTTGACCTCAACTGTATTAGACACGGTTCAGGTACATTACTTTTACTGAAACGTAACTAACGCAGTAGTGGGTGAAGTAAAAGAACACAAGACACACGTTCATAATGGAGATGTTCACTTTATCCCCACGTTCTGGTTTAATTTTCAACTTGTCCTTTTGAAACGATGCCTTAAAATGAACAATGAAAGACATTTATTACCATCACTCACAAATGAGTAACAAATACACACAAATCAAAAGAGAATGTCACATTTCTGATGAGCTGTTTAGAACTGTAAAAACTAAATGATATTTCAAGGGAAGGCTTATCAAAACAAACTACCAAAAATAAACTGTAAGCTGTGTTGCACTTTAGGGATGTTGCCTACTTGAATTCCCGCGAATATTTTTCAGATGTACAGAACAGCCTGTCATTCTATAAGAATCAAACGTCAGTAACATGATGGACCACTGCGCGTTTCCAAATTGCAATTATTGAAGACTCTGGTTCCTCGTATGTTAGCTGTAACTTCAAGGGGCACAATGTGATTAGCACGTGCTAAGTCATCATCCGTCATAACCAGATGATGTAGAAGTAGCAGAGTCAAAATATCAGTTTTCATTTTTTCCTCCTCACTTTGGGCTTTTTGACTGGCCGAAGATATGGGTTATCAATCATGTTTTCCTCATTGGCCTTCCCTGAAGGCACAGCACCACCAGGCGGCAGCACTACGTTCTCCTTATCTGCACTGTGGTCATCCTAGAAATTAAAAAAAAAAATATATATTCATTGAAGTAGTCATTATTAAAATAAATTACTAATAAATAAACAAAAATACAGTGGTGTGTGTGACAGAAATCAGGAGTCTTCAATTTTTTATTTTATTTAATTTTTCTTTACATCAAATGCATTTTAAGCATTTTATATTTATTCCAAAATAATAACTTGAGGCTGTTACAATTTAAACAATAATTTATTTGTGAACATATGTTCAGCTATTCTTTTTAATAGTTAACTTTTAATTATTTTTTTTTATTTTTCGGGTTAATCACTCACTGAAACTCTGTAAAAATTGGTCAGAGACATGGAGATTTACTTTAAATTTCACAAAGCTAATTACTCAATAAGAACTCCTACCGATCATGTTTTCATGCCATTTTAGGTCTTATTTTATCTTCCCATTAACGCCATTATATTGTTCATTTAGACTGATTCGTGAATGCGAAACATGCACAAACAAGGAGGGATTTCTTGCATGAACCAATCACAGCCAAACATTTCCAGTCATATCAATCATACTGCACTTGCCCCCATTCATTCTCAATTACCCCCAGCAAACTGCACGCTTTAGGGGTCTGTTAAAACTCAATGGGCTCAGGGGAGGCGAGAGAGATGCACACTCCTATTGTAACTTTACCTGCTGGTGTTGCTGTTGGACAGCGTTTCTTTAGAAAGATGTGGGATTTATACAATTTTATATTTTGTGATAGTAGTGTTGTTTTACTTTTGTACTACAATTTTTTTCTCATCCAATATTTTGACGAGGCACTGCCTTCCTTGCCTCCTCAGAGGAAACGCCCCTGATAGATAGTAGGTATGTTTTTGCATAAACATTCTGACAACAGAAAATGCTCCATGCTTGCCTGAATAATATTACTAGGGTTGTTCTCTGTGTCTGTCTGGTCGTCCTGCTCTGATGAATCGGTCTCCTCCAGTGTCTGAAGCTCTAGTTCAGATGGCAGCAGGGCGCTCAGGTAAGGGATGGTGCTCGGCTTCGCTGAAATCACTTATTAAACACACGAAGATAAATAAACACTAGAAAGTCAAAAGGGCAGTCAAAGTATAACAGAACACTGGCTGTATTTGGGACAGAAAAACTCACAAGGGAATGCGCTGATGTCGTCCTTAAAAAGGCTTTGCGTCTCTCCTGTCTTGGCCATAAAGCGTGTGAGCGCGCGCTCCACATCTCTCCTCTGTGATGCCGCCTTCTCTCTCACCACCTGGTAATCTGACACAGGCTCTCGAAAGGTCTAAAAACACAAAAATGTGAAGCAGAAAGTGCGCTCTTAATGTTATTTGCTGTTAAGCTGAAAGTCATACAATAGCACAGCATCAGGTGAGCAGTGTAACTCACTGGTGTTTTGATGTATGTATGAGGATCTGGAAATTCTGGGAAGTGGCTGGGGATGTACGTCGGATGAGTGCGCTTCTGTCCAGCCGTGAGGGCTTTTGGGACCACTGGAGCATTTGTTATTGGAGCTGTTGGAGAATGCAGAAGAGTACATTTAAACAGGAACTACAGCAGATAATAAGATAAATAGATGGATTAATGAAAAATAGTGCACCTACGTGCAGTTATAACCATCCTTTGGGATCTTTTGGCATACACCGGAAGAGTATCCACATTAAAACCTGCGATTGTGGAAAAAGTAAACCTCAGAATTACATGGTTTAACCACATACAGAAGTGAAATCTTTATATTTCTTTATTATTTAAGGGGATACCAACCCATTTCGACTAGTGCAATGACCACATCAGAGAGTGTAGGGGTGCTTCTAGCGGTGTGCTCACAGGTTGCCTTCGCACAACGCCCGACCTCAGTTATATCTATCAAAAGATAATGAGACGCTTAATATAGAATAACACACAATGAAACATGTTTACTCTGTAATTGAAATTAATTAATTGCACAAATATTAAATAAATGTATATAAATCATATACAGTTGAAGTCAAAAGTTTACACACACCTTGCAGAATCTGCTAAATGTTATTTTATCAAAATAAGAGGAATCATACAAAATGCATGTTATTTTTTTTATATTATTTATGTTATTTTAGTACTGACCTAAATAAGACATTTCACATAAAAGACGTATACATATAGCCCACAAGAGAAAATAATCGTTGAATTTATAAAAATGACCCTGTTTAAAAGTTTACATACACTTGATTCTTAATACTGTGTTGTTACCTGAATGATCCACAGCTGTATTTTTTTTTTTTTTAGCGATAGTTGTTCATGAGTCCCTTGTTTTTCCTGAACAGTTAAACTGCCTGCTGTTCTTCAGAAAAATCCTTTAGATCCCACAGATGCTTTGGTTTATCAGCATTTTTGTGTATTTGAACGCTTTCCAATAATGACTGTATGATTTTGAGATCCATCTTTTCACACTGTTGACAACTGAGGGACTCATATACAGCTATTACAAAAGATTCAAACACTCACTGATGCTCCAGAAGAAAACACAATGCATTAAGAGCTGGGGGGTGTAAACTTTTGAACAGAAAGAAGATGTCTACATTTTTCTTACTTTGCCTAAATATATATAATTTTTCCATTAAGTACTGCCCTTCAGAAGATACAGAACATACTTCCATGTTTCCGAGAAGACAAAATAAGTGAAATTTACCCTGATCTTCAAACTCAAAATGTTTTCACCCCCCAGCTCTTAATGCATTGTTTTTCCTTCTGAAGCATCAGTGAGCATTTGAACCTTTTGTAATAGTTGCATATGAGTCCCTCAGTTGTCCTCAGTGTAAAAAGATGGATCTCAAAATCATACAGTTTCTGTTGGAAAGGTTTATTATGTTTAACTGTTCAGGACAAACAAGGGACTCATGAACAACTATCACTAAATAAAAACACAGCTGTGGATCATTCAGGTAGCAACACAGTGTTAAGAATCTTTTGAACGGGGTCATTTTTATAAATTCAACTATTATTTTCTCTTTTGGACTATATGTAAATGTCTTTTATGCAAAATATCTTATTCAGGTCAGTACTAAGTAAAAAATAACATGCATTTTGTAGGATCCCTTTTATTTTGGTAAAATAATTAACATTTTGCAGATTCTGCAAGGTGTATGTAAAGTTCTGACCTCATATTTTGGTCAAGGCTCACATGTGACCCGCATAAGATAAGTGAAGGACTCACAGCTCTGCATCATCTCAGTGAGTGTCTCCACTGCTGCTTTCTCAGCGCTCTCAAAGCCACACTCTGTTAGCAGAGAGCTGACCACCACCTGCAGCGTGCGTCTCCGTGCCAGCTGATAGTTCTCTGTAGGACTTGTGCTGGCCTTACTGTTCCCCGAGCGCTGCAATTATTAATCAAAAGACAAAAGAACAGAGTATTAAAATTCAGGATGTCCAATTGCAAATGTTTGACTTTCTCAAAACCAAGTTTTTTAAGGTTCTAATAAAAATGTTTAAACCAACATGAGATTTTTTACTGGTCAGACTGGGAGACCAGCTTAAACCAGCTAGACTTTTTTAGGGATGGGGTGGCTGCCTTCCTAAACAGCATTTTTGGGCATCATAAGTGTGTTCCAACAGCATGTCTGGGCATATGATCGCTAAAAATTAGTGTCAGGAAAGCAAGACCACTTGGTTTAAGACTTTATGCTGATAGACACTGAAATGTTACTACATAGCCTCAGTACATTTATTGTGAGGCTATTATATATTTACGCATAACAATAAAAAGACAGATGTGTTTGCATATAAAAGTGTCTACTTTTAAATATATATGATGCTTAAGCCCCTAAATATGTGTTATATTTAAACAAACTCATAAAGTTAGTGCTGTCTGGCTAAGCTAGCAGACTGTAGGCAACAGAAAAGAAAGGAGATATTTACGCTTCCGGAGTTTAAAGATCCGCTCCCCATCACTACAGAGTCTGCCATTTTTGAACTCTAATGTTTTTTCCTCTGGTGTTTAGTACTCGCAAATAAACTCATTGTGCGTTCGGCATTCCCTAATAACTGTATTGGGTGTTTTATATTTGGTGAAAATGGCAACCCTATCAAAATTTCCAACAGGGCCACCGGAAGGTTGTTGTTTTCGCTGCGTTTCCAAAATAAAAGTCATAAATCGTTGCAGCCTTATGGAGTGGGGAAAACAATGAAATAAAACGATTATAGTTTTGTGTGTCATCTATATGCCATATTGTACTGTTAAAATGGGAGGGGGGATGATCAATTTTAGAAGAACTGTTTTAAAATATAGCAGAGATTGTTGTTTGGATACATGGCCTGTTATTTGAACATCAACATATTGGAAGCGTCTCTCCTCCATTCATGTTTAAAAAGCATGATTAAGAAACTATTTATGTGAAATGTTTTCAAATAATTGAAACAGAAGAGAAGAGGGCAGTATACACATGGATTAAGTTATGAAAAATAAAAAAGATAACAATAAAATCACCCTTCAGTATAGAATATATCTTATATATTCATCTTATTACTATACTCATATATTTTCAGTCATAGTTTTTAACAGTATGAATAAATACATGTGCATATACACTACTAGTCAAAAGCTTTTAAACAGTAAGATTTTTTTAATGTTAAAGAGGTCTCTTCTGCTCACCAGGCCTACATTTATTTGGGCCAAAATACAGCAAAAGCAGTAATATTGTGAAATATTTTTACTATTTAAAATAACGGCAATATTTATTAATATATATTTTAAAATGTAATTGATTCCTGTGATCAAAGCTAAATTTTCAGCATCATTACTCCAGTCTTCAGTGTCACATGATGAAAAAAATATTATTATTATTATTATTATTATTATTATTATCAATATTTAAAACCGTTTTTTCCAGGATTCTTAGATGAATAGAGAGATCCAAAGATTAGCATTTATCTGAAATAAAAAGCTTTTGTAACATTATACACTATAAAAAGTTGCAGTCAGTATATATATATATATATATACACACACACATTTTTTTTAGAAAGAAATTATAGAAATTAATACTTTTATTTAGCAAGGATGCTTAAATTGATCAAAGGTGATGATAAAGACATTTATAAAATAAATGATGTTCTTCTGAACTTGCTATTCATCACTACTCGTAACATGACTGGAGTAATGATGCTAAAATTCAGCTTTAAAATCACAGAAATAAAATACATTTTAAAATATATTCAAATAGTTATTTTAAATAGTAAAAATACTGCTTTGGCTGTACTTTTGATCAAATAAATGCTGACTTGGAGAGCAAAAGAGACTTCTTTAAAAAATCTTACTGTTCAAAAACTTTTGACTGGTAGTGTATATAACCAACTTTATAGTTTAATGTACTTTAAATATCATAAGAGGTTCCCTTTGCAGCGGATAGTGTATTTAGGCCACCTAAAAGTTTGAAAACCCTTTTTTTCAGTGCGAGGTTTAGTTCACGGGCATTTATTCTGAAAGTTGGTGCTGCAGGCGGCCATCACGCTGGTGTCGCTATTTTCAACTGCCTCACCAGCTAAAGACTCACTCATCACGTCTATAATCGCAACACTAGATTGTTGTCTTGGTTTCCCAGCCTCGATTCCTTACTGATGAGGGACTTTCGGCCCGACTGACACAGGGAGATGGGGGTACTCAATATTTCAGACCAGGTGAGGGATATTAAAACCCCACGAGTGGCGTAAATCAAGCATTTTGTTGTTCGCTCTCTGCGCTTGTATGCAGAGCCTGATATGTTAGCTAGCTCCCTGACGATGGATTAGCACATTTCCCTATTAGTTCTCGCATCAAAACCTGTGTGTTTGTCTTGCATTTAACTATAAACCGCACGTTTTTATTGTACGATACGGGTTGGGCTAGCAAAGAGGAGTTAAAATGACAAATAACCCTATTATCACGCCCAGACGTTAGCATGCCTGCTAGCCTAATGAGCTGGGTGTCAGCCAGCCGCATAGGAAAACATCTATTGTGTGTTTTTGATTTAAAACGAACACGTTTATTAATCTATTTAACGTATACTCCGTCTTTTGTTAAGTAATGCCTTTATATAACGATACTGTATGCTAATTTATAATATCTACGTAGATACAATTGCAGTGTGCTGTTTTGTTGCAGCTGTCTTGTGATTCTACATATTTGATTATAATCATAAAGTTATACACCTCACAGTTGACACTTAAAGTTATACACTGTAATCAGAAGTTGCTCAAACGAAAGGTTTGAATTTGTTGCCATGTTTCACAGCAGTGTCATAACATCCACCCTTTTTTCCCTCCTCCAGCCGCCTCTGGTCCAGGCCATATTTAACCGAAATGTGGATGAAGTGAAGTTATTTTTGCACAAGAAAGATGAAGTCAATGCACTGGTATGTTCTGAATGGTGTATTTTAGTGTGAGCATGAATTATGTGTCTCATCTGCATATGTGATGTCATAACTATGGACAGATTGTCCGGGTGGCTGTACATATGGGCTGTGTGGGCCTAATAAAAAAACGCCAGTGTGGAAAGGAAATAAAAAATCTGTTAACCTTTCCTACTTTCTCGTGTCAGGACCAAGAGCGCCGCACACCTCTTCATGCTGCTGCCTGGCTGGGGGACGTTCATATAATGGAGCTTCTCATCAACGCAGGTATGAAGTTAAGCAGCAGTGCTGCTGCCACATGCAGTCATTGTTTTATTTATTAAACAGATAGCTTAGCTATCAAAAGCTGATTGGTCAATAGAGCATTCAAGCCTTGCCAAAGGGCAAAAAATAGTAACATTTATGGCGCGTCACACCCATTCGCCTAAATACAATCTATATCAGGGTTTCCCAAACAGGGGTTCAAGAGTTAAAGAAAAGCTAATAATTAGCTAAATCGAGTGACGCATTACAGTAAACAAATAGGCAGTGCAATTAATCAAAGTAAAACTAAAATAATGGACAGAAGTTTGACTTCACCAATATCCTTCCAAAATAAATGGATTTGATGTTGAAAGCTTGACTGTTTGAAAGTGAAGAATTTAAGACACGCTGTTGAAGTCAAAAGTTTACATACCCCGTTGCAGAATCTGCAAAATGTTAATTATATTACCAAAATAAGAGGGATCCTACAAAATGCATGTTATACTTTTATTTAGTACTGACCTGAATAAGATATTGCACATAAAAGACATTTACATATAGTCCACAAGAGAAAATAATAGTTGAATTTATAAAAATGACCCTGTTCAAAAGTTTACGTACATTTGATTTTTCACCCCCTTGCTTTTAAAGCATAATTTTTCCTTCTGAAGCATCAGTGAGTGTTTGAACCTTCTGTAATAGTTGCATGTGAGTCCCTCATTTGGATCCCAAAATCATACAGTCATTGTTGGAAAGGGTTCATATACACAAAAATGCTGAAAAACCGAAGACTTTGTGGAACTTGAAGGATTTTTCTGAAGAACAGCGGGCAGTTTAACTGTTCAGGACAAACAAGAGACTTATGAACAACTATCACTAAACAAAACAAAAAAAAACAGATGTGGATCATTCAGGTAAAAACACAGTATTAAGAATTAAGCGTATGTAAACTTTAAAACAGGTTATTTATATCAATTCAATTATTATTTTCTCTTTTGGACTAAATGTAAATGTCTTTTATGTGATATATCTTATCTAGGTCAGTACTAAATCAAAAATAACATGCATTTTGTGTGATTCCTGTTATTTTGGTAAAATAATTAACATTTTTCAGATTCTGCAAGGTGTATGTAAACTTTTGACTTCAACTGTAATCCATTATCAAAAGAGTTTTTTTTTTTTTTTTGTCTGGATGTTTTGACAGTAGCAATAGGAGATCTTTTCATATGCAGTGAGAGATGATTCAAATAGCAATATAATGACAAAATAATCTGAATATATGTTTTTGGCTAATTCGTGCTGCCCAGTTTTAAAATATAAACAGTTACAACATTTACTAAAAAATATTACATATTTATTTGTTCACTTGCATGTCATTTGACCATTAATTAACACAAAAACAGTAAATGTGCAAATGTGTCGATAAATTATTGAAATATTACCATAGTGCCAACTTTGTACAAAACCTGAAGCAGTTACCTTTCTGCCCGAGCCACTTGAACCTCTCATCTAATGAATCAAATCTAATTGTTTAGTTTTAGATGATAAGCAAGCAAATATGTAGTGACTACAGTGCTGAGTTCTCAGTAGAAAAAAAATTATATTTAGAATTTAATTTTTAATTGTGGCTCAACCAATGTCGTGAATTTGTGACCTGTTTGGAAACAATCATTATTTTTACAATTTGCTGATGCTAACGGTGCAGAAATTACACACTTCACCTTAGATTAATTTGCTAAGTGTTTTAATAAAATAAATCATGTCCATAGTGCTTTTATTACTTGTTAACTGTCTTATATAAACATTATGGTATGAGAGGCTCTGCTTTACTGTGTATAGCTCTGCTGCGTGTCATGCCTAACAACACCCTTTAGCCACAAATAATTTCACAGTGTATGGCTTGTTTTGCATTATTGCTTAAGTGTTAGTCATTTATTAACTTCATTCTTTAAATCAGTTTTCTTCCCTTTTTTGGTTTACCTAACTAGGTGCGAATGTCAATGCAAAGGACCATGTGTGGCTAACACCATTGCACAGAGCAGCTGCTTCCAGGAACGAGGTAAGCAGCCTGTGTGTGATTTATATGCCTGAGTGGAGGCTCAATCTGAGTAACAGCTTACTCACGCCATTGTTTAGCATTTTTAGCAATTTAATGATTCATGCATTGTTTTGTTTTTGTTTTATTTTATTTTTTTACCCAGAGGGCCGTGGGACTGCTGCTAAGGAAGGGAGCTGACGTTACCGCGCGGGATAAGTTCTGGCAGACACCACTGCACATTGCGGCGGCCAACCGAGCCACGCGTTGCGTCGAGACCCTGCTGCCCCATGTGACCAGCCTGAATATGGCCGACCGCACGGGCAGAGCGCCCCTGCATCACGCTGCTCAGAGTGGATACCAGGAGGTAGGGTGGAATTACTCATCTAATGCACTCGGGTGAATTAAAAGACAGGGTGGGCCACTTCGGCCCTCAAAATGTTTGTTTTAGCTCTCTGAAAGTGCGAATTGCCATTAGAGCGAATACAGACACTTCTGTTTTCATGTAAAATTTTATGAAACTTTTGCTGCATTTAGTCTTTATTTGGAACTGTTGTATAGTTGTCACAAAATCAGATGTCAATAGTAGATGCCAGTATATTATAATTATTATCTTAAAATATAATAATTAAAATATTTTGAAATATCTGTATGTTTAATATTTAAGATAACTGCACATTTAAAGATTTTATATTTTTAGTATATTAAATATTTGTGACCCTGGACCACAAAATTAGTCTTAAATAACACAGGTATGTTTGTAGCAATAGCCAAAAATACACTGTATGGGTCAAAATGATTGAATTTTCTTTTATGCCAAAAATCATTAGGATATTAAGTAAAGATAATTTTCTGTGAAGATATTTTTAAAAAATTTCCTACCGTGAATATATCTTAATTTTTGGTTTGTAAAATGCATTGCTAAGACCTTCATTTGGACAATTTTAAAAGCGATTTTCTCAATATTTTGATGATTCTTGCATCCTCAGATTCCAGATTTTCAAATAGTTGTATCTCGACCAAATATTGTCCTATCCTAACAAACCATATATTTTTTTATATTGAATATATTCAACTTTTTAAATATAATTGTCAAAATTTACAAAGATTGAATATGAAGTTAGTTATTTTTGTATTAAATTACACTGTAGATAAAATAGTTATTAGCAACAATTTCTCTGACGTCAGTATGATATTGCTTTAAGTGCTTTTAGTACTTGATACGGCACAAAAATTATATTACTACAATAAAAAAATAACGATTATCTTGCTACTGAAATACCAGTCTTTTTAACTTTCTTAGTGCCAGTTTGGATTTACATCTCAATTTGTATATATTAAAACTATGACTTTGCTTTTTTTAAGTTCTCCTGGGTGCCTCTAATGCACAGATGGTTTTAATAAACAGATACAATGTGACTTTGTGCTTTTGCTGCCAACTAGATGGTTAAATTGCTGCTGAACAAGGGAGCCAATCTGAGTGCCAGTGACAAGAAGGACAGGCAGCCCATTCATTGGGCAGCTTACCTTGGTAAGTCCATACTTGTATCTTTCTGAAGTGTTGTAGGTGTTTTCTGTAGCTAAATAGTCATTTTCCTTTAGCTACTTAGTGGTGATCCTGGAAGTTGTTGTAATACTAACCTGCTTGTTTCTCTCAGGACATCTGGAGGTGGTTAAGCTGCTGGTGTCTCAGGGCTCGGATAAGAGCTGTAAGGATAAGCGGGGATACACCCCTCTCCACGCTGCTGCTGCCAGTGGCCACGTCGATGTGGTCAAGTACCTGTTACGCAATGGAGCCGAGGTCAGCACCAGGGTTTGATATTAGGCTTTTCCAGTTTTCTTTTAAACAGGTAAAACTGATTTACAAAGATTAAGTGTCTGGGTTCTTTGATGGATTCAAAATATGAGCAATATGGGATAAGGCATCAGAAATATGAAGTCAACCATATTCAAACATTATGCATTTGGACAACATGAATTTCAAACCCACATAAATGTTCCCCAGCAGCTATTAGTTACTAGACCATGGGTCAAAAACGATTGTAATGCAGTGTTTTTACACAAATCTTAGGCCAAAAAGTAAATTGGATGTCCCTGGGTTTGCTCTACTTTAGCCATTAATTCATTCACAATATTGTTTTCTGAAACCCATCTAATGTTAATGTTTTTTTATCATTATTATTGGTGTAGTATCATTTTACTATTAAAAAATTTGGCGGACAATCAAATGACTTGTCAAAAAAAAGGATCAGACTAGGTATATCATAGCTAGGGGTGGGTGAAACGAACAAAATCTTAACTCACAACATGAGTAGTTTTTATTCCTGTCAAAATTAGCACGTTAATGATGGCGATTAATTCTTGCAGTTAAAAATATTTAGCTATCCACCCCACTCACAACTGCGGCTTCGTTTCTTTTTTTCTTGACAAGAGTTGCATTTTTTTTAGACGCAGAATGCCTTTTCATAGTGCACACTCTTCAATTACATGTGCAAATGCAGTGGCGCACTGTGTCAGAAGTGCAAATGAAACCACGAGCGTGCTATGTCGTAAGTGAAGTCATGAAGTTACCAAAATGGCAATTAAAGCTTCCTTAAAACTGTGCATGCATGTACGTTTTTGTTATATATGAGCCAGATTTAAGAACATATCTCTGAAATATTATTATTTTAATATTATCATTTACTTATAATACATACTTACTTATAATGGGTTTGTGTAATAATTGTTTCAGGTTCACTTAATTTTTTTTTTTTTTTATTTATTTATTTTTTTCTTTCTTATAAATGTAAAATTGATAGCTCTCAGTTATACTGTAATGTTGAATGGCTATAGTCAATGGTTAAATATTAGGAAAAAGAAAATTTCATAGAGATATCAGTAGTACAACTATTAGTTACTGGCCTTCGGTCATTGAAAAGATGACATTAAACAAATATTTTAAAATATTATTCCGATATAAAGGTATATTTAAAAATTTTAATGTTAGGTGGAATTAATTGCAATTTAATCATGATTAATTTTTTTTTTTTTTTTTTTAAATTAATTTTTTTATTATTTTTTTAATTGTATTGTTCTTGTCATAAGTGTCAATATCACAAACTAATACTAGTCTAGAAAAAAAAAAGCTCAGTGAAGACAAGTAAACATTCAGCGATTTAAATAGGAATAAATTCCTTTACAAGCGATGGACAAAAACTACAGTAGCACAAATAAGAAATGCTGCATATTTTGTCTAAAGTAATCAAATGTATGAAAACACACTATATTCTTTACTTCAGTAAATTGAATATATATA
>JAHKKF010531453.1:31286-43276 GCA_019740295.1 Labeo calbasu | reverse complement strand
TACGACTGAAGAAAGAAAGACATGAACATCTTGGATGACAAGGGAGTGAGTACATTATATGTGAATCTTTGTTTTGGAAGTGGACTTCTCCTTTAACGCTGATGCCCCGTGTGAATGGGACATCACTGATGCCAAGTCAGGCTACTTTAACACTGTTGCCGTGGGTTGTTTTTCATATTCGAAGGTTTAAGCGACCCCAATAACGTGATATTTATCCCCTGAAATTTGAATTTTACCAGGGGAATCCCGTGAAAAACATGTATTTTACCCTTTACACATCACCAAAACACGATTGGGCTGGTTTTGGGTTAGTTCTGAGTAGCAATTGGGTGGGTTTTGTTGTGAAAACCTCGCAACCCTGCCCTCACTCACTCACTCACTCACAACATTCTCAAGACACGTTCACTTCGGCAGCATCTTGTAATGATTGTTTTCATACCACGGATGATAAACATTCTTGCAAACTGTTAAAACTGAATTATACATGTCATGAAGACATTCATATGAGGAGTTTAACAGCAAATTTGTCATTCAGAGAACAAATTTTATTTTTGAACATGAAAAATTTACTGAGGTCCGGACCTCCATGACGTCATAGCTACGGTATGAGGCTACGGGCCTGTGTTCATGAGAGTACCACAACACAACGCAACAGAAGAGAGAAAATTGTTGAATAAAGTCGTTATTTTTGTTTTCTTTGAGCACAAAAAATATTCTCGTAACTTCATAAAATTAAGGTTAAACCACAGATGTCAGATGTTTACTTTACTACCTTTCTGGGCCTTAAACATGGTAGTTGCGCTTCTGTCAGAGTCAGAAATTTCTTAGATTTCATCAAAACTATCTTAATTTGTGTTCTGAAGATGAACAAAGATCTTACAGGTTTGGAACAGCATGTGGGCGAGTAATTAATGACAGAATTTTCATTTTTGGGTGAACTACCCCTTTACAATAAAACAGACGTTTCAGATCTCAAGTTGTTATATATTTGTTGCTGGGGAGGAATAACCAATAGCCAAACCTCTGTCAAACTCATCTTGAATCCCACAGTCATTTTTAGTTTGTTTTCAGAATTATCATATTCCACTTTTAACTCAGCTGAAACCTGATACACACATATTTTGAATAGAAATACCACTGAGGAATCTCTTAAAAAAGACTGAGGTCAATCTAAGGAGAGCAATCAGAGGCTGTCTCGAAACACACATCATGATGTCATCACGTCCACTTCAGCCTGAAGATAAAGTTAACTAACCGTTTCTTGCTGACAGACCCAGTCAGCACTATGTTTGATTCCATATTTCTTGTCTGTGTCTTTGTAATTCAGATCAACATCAATCTGGGATCTCTAAAGCCAAAGCAAACCGCACAGGATATGCAATCTAATTACAGTTCATCATATACTTTTTTGATCAGCTATTGTGGTTAGTTTGTGTTCAGGGCTTGGTTTGTGGTGAAATGACCTAAGAGTTCTGTAAGTGGCAAAAGGACAAATTAGAATAAGTGTGGTAAAAGAAAGAATTCAACATTACATCCCATGTTCACCAATGGATCCTCTGCAGTGAATGGGTGCCGTCAGAATGAGAGTCCAAACAGCTGATAAAAACATCACAATAATCCACAAGTAATCCACACAGCTCCAGTCCATTTTATGTAGTGAAAAAGCTGCGTGTTTTTGTAAGAAACAATTTCATGATTAAGGCGTTTTTAACTTTAAAAGGTCACTTTAGAACAAAATACCATAATCCATAAAAATGCTAATGGGCTGAGAGTGAGTGTTCAGATTAACGATGCCTTTAACAAAAATGTTGGGGTGAACTAAAATGGACTTTTATTAAATATGCCTTTTATTAATATTAATAACATTTTGAAACCCGCATCCGTTTGGGAATTTGGGACCATAGTAACTTGTATATTTACATCAAACAAGGCAGTGTCACATAAATACTACATTATGAAAGAATTTTCACTTGTAGTGAAATTAAGGAAAGATTATATATTTTTTTCTTTTATTTTGGCGTTAAATTATAAGTAACTGTCTTTATTATGTCTATTATTATACAGTAGTCACCTTAAAATTTAAAATGAACCAAGAAAACACTAGATTCTCCTATACACGACTACCCAAAAAGTTTTGCAGTGACATGTTTCGAGGAAGCGCCAGCATTTAGAGAATAGTGCACATTTTTGTCTTTTTTGGTGCTCTTATTCGATTAGAGATCAGTGGAACTACTAGTCCTAATTCAATCAGCTCATCAGATGACAAAGTTCCTACCCATCTCATGTGAATTCAATTACAGATCTCTATGAGACTCCCTCTTAAGACACCTCAATGCTCCTAGTCAAGATTAGCTTTGTGTATTTTGTAATGTGGCCATTTGTTTCCAGCATCATTATAATTCACGAGGATTTTAGTGATTTGTTTTGTGCATATATGGAAATATTCCTTGAGAACAGTTTGCAAAGTCATTGTAAACCTACTTTTTCCATTTGAATAGCACCTACTTATTGTATTGAGGCAGTGAGTAACTGAAAGGAGTCACACCTCCAAAAACATGACGATAATGAGAGATGTGGCGGTGGTGCCATTGAATGGTTGTTTTTGTCAATCATTCTGTTCCTTTCACAAATTCCCAACATTCCTGTTATCGTTTAAGGCTATATAAGCCAGCCAGGCTTCAAGGTACAGGTCCAAATCTGATCTGGTCTTTTCTTCCCTGTTGATTTTTGAACTTGACAGGAAGGTCAAAGATGTAATTAGATAGACAGAACAAACATTTGTTGATGGATACTCAGACTGTGACCACTAACTTTGGCTTCTCCCCTTGCAAATCATTTTCTAATTGGGGAAGATTTAATGAAATAACAATGTACACATCTTTTTGGTGTGTAATTTTATGGAAAAACCCAGCATATCAAAAAGATCTTGCTCTACTACACTCTAAAAAATGCTGGGTTAAATACAACCCATCGCAGGATAAAATATGGACAAACGTAGCGACTGGGTTGTTGGGTTGTTTTGACCCAGCCGTTGGGTTAAATGTTTAACCCAACCTTCTGAGTAACTCAACTGTTGTTCAAAAATTACTATATGGCTGGCTTAAAATAAACCCATAATAGGTTGTAAATTAAAAATCATAATAAGAGATATCAGGAATAATCAAAAGGTGAACATTGATTAAGCAATTTTAAAATATTTATTATTTAATTATTATTCATTTAACGTATTAATAAATGTTCAATGTTCGTTTATTTTAAGTAAGAAATACAGTAATTTTTAAGCAACAGTCGAAGGTTGGGTTAAACAATTAACCCAGCCGCTGGGTCAGAACAGCCCAATTGCTGGGTTTGTCCATATTTCACCAAGTGCTGGGTTCTTTTTTAAACCAGCATTTTTTTGGAGTGTATTACAATAAACGGTCTTGGGACTTGTTTGCCTTTCGGAAACTGTCAAATATGTTTGCCAAAAAATTACTCATCATAAATAGATTAGAAAAGACATTCCAGAATGTACGCGATACAATATCTTTTAAGCCTTCTTAAACGCACTCAGTGCTGCCGCTTTGTAATGGTTAAAGCGTCTTGAAACCCTAAAACACATTTTTTACAATTATTAACAGGTATGTGACCCAAATTGAGATTTATCATCAGCTTTTGCATACATCAAGCTGATCAAATAAGCTTTCCCTTGATGTATGGTTTGTTAGGATAGGACAATATTTGGCCGAGATACAGCTATTTGAAAACCTGGAATCTGAGGGTGCCAAAAAAAAAAAAAAAAGAGAGAGAAAAAGAGAAAAACGGCTTTAAAGTTGTCCAAATGAAATTCTTAGCAATGCATATTACTAATCAACAATTAAGTTTGGATATAATTACAGTAGGAAATTCACAAAATATGGTACATGTTTAATATATGTTCTTAATATACTAATGATTTTGGCATGAAAAAATCAATAATTTTGACCCACACAATGTATTGTTGGCTACAAATTTACCCGTGCTACTTACAACTGGTTTTGTGGTTCAGGGTCACATATGTACAAGTTATGTCTGTTATTAAAGGCACAAACAATGCAAAAATCACAAGTTAAATTGCCAGGGAATATACGCCAACTTATAAATCATAAGGAATGCTCTGGTAGTCATAAGTTTTAAAAGAGTTTTATTTTGGTGTTTCTCAGAGAGATCACATATTATAGAGCTTCCTTTTTCTAAAATATGCTGCTTAATTATAGGAAAACACTTGTCACGTATATCACTTATTACCTTAAATGATCTGTGACTATAAAAAATATACTTGTGTTTTTATTGCCAGTTTAATTGTGTGAAAATGTAAACGTAAAATTGCTGGTATGTTTTTCCAAAAACAAACAAGCAAGCAAACAAACAAAAACATTGCTCTGTTCATAGAGCTGCTGAGCACATTGTGTTGGTGAGATGCAGATGGATACCATTAGTTAGTTAAAGCTGTCAGCTGTTATTTTCAGCAATTTGGGTTCTTGTGATACTAAAACATACTGATAAAAATACAGAAAAAGCATGACATTTGATTAAAACATCCTATATTTATAAGTCTTACAGCTTATGGAAGGTGGTGATCATGTATAATTTCAACTAATTTGCAGATGATTAAACTGCTGGTGTTACAACTCAACCTGCACAACTCTTCCCTATTTGAATAACAGCCAGTAGTAAATCTCATTTAATTGAAATAGTAGACTTTTGTAATATTACACATTTGTTTGTTTGTTTGTTTGTTTGTTTTTTGACAAAAAACGTTCTTACTTTTATCATTATAGGCCTAATGATCTCTTTTTTCCATATATTCTACATTACAATATTGAACTATTTTGACTAAATAATGATGAAAGTTTTTTCCAAATATTTTTTGTGTAAAATGGCATTTACTTGATCTATGTATCTGTATACTCTGTAATTCCTGTCCTTAATTGCATTACTGTCATGCCTTGTGTTTCTCACATGTTAGTTAGAGTGAAAAGCTCCTGTGCTCGACAGTCTGACCTCTCATCACGACGGGACCGCTGACTCTAGCAGACACCAGGACAACATCCTCCGTCCAGGCATTTCTCTCTCTCTCCTCCTAACCTTAAAGACGCTTTCTAGCATTTGCTTTTGCCTAGTCTCTGGAAAACATCTGAATCATTTTAACCAACTCCAGCTGTCGCCCTGGTGTGGGTGTGTGAGAAAGTGCATGGCCGTCTGTGAATGAGAGGAGACTCGAGCGAGGGTGACGTTTAGATTTACAGAAAAAAAGTTAGGATATTTGCCTCTGTTTTTTGTCGGTATGAACGCAGATACGTGCGTCTCATACTGCGATATGACCTCCATGGATTCATATTATTCGTCATCATCAGGGCAAGGAAGAGTCCAACAGGCCAGTCCTTACAGGACGTTCCAGCCGAGCGACTCCAAATACAGTCCCACTTTCCTGCCCGCTAAAGGTCAAATTTACGGAGACAAGCCGCGGAGTCCTTTCCACCAAGAATGTCCGTCACTGGATGATAGCACGCCCGAGAGCGCCTACAGCAAGTACCATCTTTTCATGCAGAGACCCACATGCAAAACTCCTCCTGAAGACAGCAAACTGGAGGACGGCGCGCTCATCTCATGCTATGGTGAGTGGCATCGACAGTAGTTGCGGTTTGTGTGTTCATTTATCAGTATCTCTTCAGAAATGACATACTGTTTGGTTTAATTTTCACCTGTTGCTCAGGCTGTCAACTGAATCTTATAATTGTTCCGTATCGGAACATCTCCCGGTTGAGGGTAAAAGAAGGCCCTTAACAATCTGAGCAGTTTATAAACTGTAATTTGTTCGCACATTTATTCATATGCATTGTTTACCCCGCTAAAAATTACGTTTTACATGCCTTAAATGTTAAAGTAAAAAAAAAAAAACAACTGGTGCTGATGTCGCAAACGTTTGTTTGCTTGTTGGTTTGCAATTTTCGGCCACTGTTTAATTATTGAGAAGGAGATTTAATTTGAAACTTTGAATGTTTAGAATATTTTTACTTTGTAATAGGCTGGAAATTATTTAGTCAGAAAAAAACTTAAAATCTTTTCAGGCTAATACTTTCTAAGTGTCCGCAAAATCTAAAAACGCTCTCGCAAACTGTTTAGGATTTTTCTACATGACATATTTTTATTTATTAAATCGAATAAGTGTTTTTTTATTTCGTTCACAATTTTGTTGAGTCTTAGGATTTCAGAAATATGACTTTTTCTCTGTTTAACTGGCTGCAAACGAGGAACCGTAAATTCACTAAATGAATGTTAAACATAATTAGGCCTGATACATTTATTCAGACAAGTGTATTATAAAATACACTTTGCCTCAGAGTGATTTATCGGACCATTAGGCTACAAACCGTTCAAGCATATTTTGAAGGCTGCAATTATCCAAATCCATATTCATTCTCGTCTGTTATTTGTTACATCGAAGATTTTTACGGTTACACAGACGTTGCCGAAAATTCTGGGGTTATTTACTCATAAAAATACATATAAACAATTCGTCTGGTGGTCTCGTAAACAATCAAAGCAGAAGTCATGAAAAGACTACAGATGTTGCTAAATGCATACAGTGACTAAAAATCAGATTATCATCCTCTTTTTACTTATAAACAGTGGCATGAAAATCCATCTTTGTGGTTGTAAATCACGCATGGGCTATTTACGATGTGTTGACCGCAGGCCAGTGAAAACAGACACCGAGTGTATCATCAGCGTATATTACATTAAGAAAGGTTTTGTTATTGGCGTCAGAAAAATCATATTAGATTCATTCAGTTATTTGTAACGGTAGTCTAAACGGTCTGTTTATTACGACATCTTAAGACAGCTGGAATGAAAGTACGCTATTTGCTGTTG
The DNA here is from genome assembly GCA_019740295.1 of Labeo calbasu. Taxonomy (NCBI): domain Eukaryota; kingdom Metazoa; phylum Chordata; class Actinopteri; order Cypriniformes; family Cyprinidae; genus Labeo; species Labeo calbasu. Next base: position 36,382 of record JAHKKF010531453.1, on the reverse strand, counting down.
TAACGTGAGTTAGGCTAAAAAAAAAAAGGTTAAATAAACAATTAATTATATATTGTATCTTGTATTTGTATTTGTTTGCATATGACCTTTGAAAACGTAGCTTAAATGTGACCCTGGACCACAAAACCAGTCTTAAGTAGCACAGGTATATTTGTAGCAATAGCCAAAAATACACTGCATGAGTCAAAATGATCGCTTTTGGTAAAAAACATGTTTCATGAAGATATTTTGTAAATTCCCTACCGTAAATATATCAAAACTTATTTTTTGATTAGTAATGTGCATTGCTAAGAACTTCATTTGGACAACTTTAAAGTTTTCTCAATATTTTTTGCACCTTCAGATTCCAGATTTTCAAATAGTTGTATCTCGATCAAACATTGTCCTATCCTAACAATGTTTTCTGTCGAAAACAGTCTTAACATCCAAACCACTGGGATCATTGACAAATTAGAATGTATCCAGATTGTTATTAGAAATGTACAGCCTAGCTTTTACTGCTCTTTTATTAAACGTAGTATAATAAAATATAAACAAATAAAATATATTTACATAGCCCATATAAATGTTTATTGTCTTCTGTAATAATAATCATATTTAAAGATATAGAAATATACTTAGGATTGGCTAAAAATGAACAAAACCTTAAACTTTTATTTGGCAGTTTCCTGTATTTTGAGGACATTACCACAAGGTATTTGAATAATTCCATATAAATAAATAAATAAATAAATACCAATATTCTTTTTTTTTTTTGTGCATAAAAATAACTCCAGTGACATTTAGAGTTATTTGTAAATTAAAAAAAATATATATATATATATGTGTAGTCTTTTGCAGTCTTACTTGACATGGATGTACTAGGTATTATAGCCTAATATTTTCAGAAAAAATTGTCAAATTGTTAGTAAAACCAAATTCCTGGGTGTAAGCAGGCATGAAGATATGGGACAATCACTAATGATACCTTTCCAGATATTAATTTTACAGATATTATTGTTAGATGATGCACAGATTGTGCCGTACTTGTAGAGCGTTTTTCCTGTCTGCGGTTTGAGGAGAACGAGCGCTGTGTGGTTCCCACACCATTCTTGGTACGATTTTTTTGGTTTGTGCTGTAGATGTCAAGGGTAAGATCAAGCCTCAAGCACAGCCTGATTGACCAGTCTGAATCTACACAAACTTGTGTTAGGCATAGAGAGAACAGGAAGATGTATGTGTTCTGACTCAAGATAACACCTCTTCATGTGCAGGTTGTAAACTTATGTGATCACGCCACCTAGATCCAAAGTATGAGAGGGTGTTTAGAACTTTCCAGCCAATTAAAACCCTGTGAAGCTACAGTGAGAGTAACACAGCGAAACTGTTAAAGAAAAATACATGGCCAACTTGTTTTCTTAGGACTTTTGTAATTGTACATGACAACCTACTTGAATATATAGTTGTTTAAAATCATCCAAGGTTAATCCTCAGCTAATTCTATAATCTGACAGTGCTTTTTAAAATCAGTTTAGTACATTTGATACAATTTTGGAAATATTAATGAAGTACCACACCAAAGCATGAAACCTCTCCAAAAAACCTGAGTGATTCATGACGTGGAGCAGTAGGGAGTAGGGCATTATTCAGAGGCAGATGTGTGGTATGGTCTCCCAGAGATCATTCATGCTTTTATGCTCAGCACGATCAGTACCACTGGGAGCCCTAAAATGACAATCCCTTACTGGTTTACTTAACCTTTCCGTGCAAAATGACATGTGCAAATAAACCAGTCTTCAACAATTGATGGGATATTAAGTAAGCTATTAAACATCTACTGTGGCGTGTCTCAGCAAAGCTTCAATCTTGACGGTTTTACACTTTTGATTAATTCTGCACACTGTTTCCTGGTATGCTAGTTAATTGTGTGAATAACAGTTTTCAGAGGTGTGACATCATGGACAAAATATTTAAATGAAATTTAAGATTTGTCTAAACGAGAATGAAGTCTGCTGTATCGCTAAGCTATAAGGATACAACATGAAGTTTATTCTTACCTGGTGTTTCACATAGCCAACAAATTAGGATTTGGAGATGAAGAAAGAAAGTGAACAATAGTTTTTATTCATTATTTATGAGTCATGTACTATTTGCCACATAAAGCTACACTATCCAAAATTGTAATTTTAACAGTGAAAAACAGAAAAAATGTAAAGACCTGTTAATTGATTAACGTTAAGTTACAAAAAAACTTAAGTGAAAAACTGTGAAGAAATATTTTATTTGAATTCAACATAAAATTCATTACACATAAACAACAACGTAAACGTTTTATGGAACATAATAGAAGATAATCTGAGAAACATCTCAGTATTTTTTGTTCATAAAATTAAAGTCATTGGAAACCAAAACAGCTTTGTTGCCAACAGTGTTCCACAAAAAAAAGGTTTGAAACGACATGAGGGTGAGTAAATGATGACAGAATTTAAGGATTTTTGGTGATCCCTTTAATGTTTTTATTTTTATTCTTCTAATTTATTTTTTAACGAAATTATACTCTAAATAAGAAACTAAATCTGCCAGCAGGTGGCGATAAATGTCTATATGAGTCATTTATTTGATTCGTTCAAACGGCTGATTCATTCAGAAATGAAGTAAATGGCTCTCTTTTTGAATCATTGGGTCACATGATTCGTTCAAAACGCGAATTCATTCAGACATTAAACACCGTTGTGATGCTCTGAGACGCACAATTCTGTGGCTTCAAAGGTAATATGTTATCTGCAGAATTGAGCAAAAACACATAATATTGTGTTTTAAAATATAACACAGTATTAGCTTACTTACTGAACTGTTGTATAAAATCACATTTAAGCTTGTTATAGTGTGGGAAAAAAATCAGCACTCGTGTCATATTGCTCTTGCTGCCAATGTGATATCGTGTGGTGTGTGATATATATAAATATGAGACAAAACACATAAAGGGGCATTTTTTGCACCAATATCTTGAAATTTAGGCCACAACTGCATTTATAGAGCTGTTACCCTGCATCATAGTTGTCTACAGTCAACTGTACGGACTGTAAGATGATGTAGAGGTCTGGGGGGCGGGGCCAGTTCGTTAACTGCGTTAAAATATTTAAATTGCGTTATTTTTTCATAACTAATTAATTAGGTAAACCGTTAAACTGACAGCCCTAATGGATAGATAGATAGATGGATAGATATTCAGATCTATGTTCATATTCAGCCATGTGCAAAATACTTTACTCCACAATGCATGCATTGAAGACAATATTTACATCCTCTTCATGAGCTATTTTAAGTTATAGTGAGCATCTGGGAGTGAAATCTTGGAGACAGAAAGCTGGCTCGGTTCTGCAGTATATGGGAGTCATGTGTGAGGTCATTTATCAGGAGCTCAGATTTAACGGAAACACTGTCCTGCTTTCCCACAGAATCCACATTCCTGTGCGGCTCGCAGGCATTGATCTTCTCACAGGAACATCTGGAAGTTTTGCTTCTGCACAGATACCTGTACTTGCAACATACAGTAGTGTGAATTAACCTAATATTTAAAGGGATAGTTCACCCAAAAATGAAAATTCTGTCATTAATTACTCACCTTCATGTCATTCCAAACCCGTAAGACCTTTGTTCATCTTCAGAACTCAAATCAAGATATTTTTTATGAAATCCGAGAGCTTTCTGACCCTGTAAAGACAGCAACACAAAGACATTGTTAAAATAGTATACTTCTTATGCCCAAAGAAAACAAAAATAACGACTTTATTCAATATTTTCTTCTTTTCCGTGTCACCTTTGTAGGCCTTAAACATGGTAGTTGCGCTGCTGTCCAAGTTCTCAGATTTCATAAAAAATAGCATAATTTGTGTTCACTAGATGAACAAAGATCTTACCGGTAAGGAACCGGTTTGGAGCCATAGTTGTTTAGATTAGGTTAGAAATTAGAACTTTCTTGTTTAAAATTAGTACCTTTTTGAAAATAAAAGTTCTATACTGGCATCTACAGTTTCATGAAGAATCCATTACAACAGATTTAATATCCACATAACTTTTTCGTCACACAAAAGGTTCCTTATAATGGACAAGGATTCTTTAGAATATTAAAATTCTTTATATAAAGTTCTTTTAAGAACTCTTCACTGAAATGTTTGTGGGGAAATGGTTCTTTTATGTCATTGCTGCAAAAACCTCCTTTTGGAACTGTTATTTTGATATGTACATATTGGATTAAATCAGAGTATAATATGTAAAAATATCTCTTTGACTCATTTGCTCATAGTAATGTTGTTAACTTGAAATTAAGGACATAATTCTTATTAAAATTACATGAATGTTACTGACTGACAGCGTTTTTGTGATTTACAGCGTGTCTTATAATATATCTGGAGCTGACCCAGACCATCACATTCTATAAAAGCTAACGGGTGCCCTGCTGTTTTACAGCTGCTTAAATCACACTTTGATGTTTTTCTCGTTGTTTCTTGCAGTGATTAAATAGCCGCTCCTAGTAAACATCTGACCTCTGCTAATTCAAAGAAGCAGCCGACTCTTTCAGGACAGAGTTATTGTTCTCAGGGGAGTGACTGCTACAAGCATGTACTCCAATTAAACATTCTGCCTTGGTGTGAATTGATTTTCAAAAGTGGTATTACTGTAACCACTGGTTTAAAATACTGGGATATGTTTCTAAGCTGAAGGGTTTTTGCAGTAACGACATCAATACTTAAAGGAGAAGTCCACTTCCAAAACAAAGATTCACATATAATGTACTCACTCCCTTGTGATCCAAGATGTTTATGTCTTTCTTTCTTCAGTAGTAAAGAAATTATGTTTTTTGAGGAAAACATTTCTGCATTTTTCTCCATACAATGGACTGCTACAGTGCCCCTATTTTGAACTTCCAAAATGCAGTTTAAATGCGGCTTCAAATGATCCCAAATGCGGTTGTAAACGATCCCAGCCGAGGAAGAAGGGTGCGTCACTGCAGAAGTCCCGACCCAGTCTTTGCAAAGTGAACATGCAAAGAAGATCAAACACCCTTAACAAAAAAGGTAAAACAGTGATATAGGACGATTTCGAAGTTGAGGGAG
>JAHKKF010531453.1:0-31236 GCA_019740295.1 Labeo calbasu | reverse complement strand
ACAGACTCACAGTGTACAGTGATATTAACAGGATGACTGTTCTCTCCAGATTCAGACTGACACCAGTACACTCCAGTGTCTGATGTGATGGTGGAGCTTATTGTACATGTAGATCCTGTTTGTGATCCTCTGTGTAATGAACAATCTTCCAGCTGTCCACTGTCTGTGTATCTTCTCACTGTCCATCTATCAGAGTTACTCTGGTCCTCACAGCTCAGAGAGAGAGAGACAGATGTGAAGTGTTGAGTTCTGTTGGGACTGATGATCAGAGAGACTGGAGGAGAAACACCTGAGAAGACAATAAGAGCTCTATATTGGAAAAGTTTTAAAATATATTTAAGCATGAAAACTTTCTTAGGCCTAGAACAAAAAATTTAGGACTATTTTATTGTTTTCTTTCAAGTTCACTATGTTTGTGTTCCATAAACATAGTCAAGCTCCAGTTTTTAATGGAATTTTTACTTTGGAAATATACAGTGTGTTTTCATATACATGAAGCTATCAAAACATCAACAGATCTGTTTCCTCATGATGCCATATAAAACCAGATGTATTAATTATTGTATCAAACCAAACATAGTTGTTTCAGGAGTGCCTCAATAACACTGATTCAGTTTGAACTCACCTGTGACCCATAGTGGTTGTTTGTTGCTGTAGGTTGTTTTATAGGCTGTTTTTCTTCTCTCTGCTGTGCACACATAAACTCCTGTGTGTTTTAGAGCAGCAGAACTGACAGTGTAGTTTCCTCCAGCTCCTCCGCTGCTGTCTGAGAGCAGCTTATAACGATTGCTGTAGTCTGTAAAAAGTGAGAATGTGTAGTTGTCAAATTAAGTATCTGTTTTTATTTTATTCAACTCTTATAAGTTACAGTACTTTTTACACTGCTTGGGGCTCATCAGAGTTTAGGCATGTGCCCCACATACCTGCTTTGTAATGCTTTGATTCAGACATATTAAATAATAAGTTCACTTTTATAAAACCAGTTTATTCAAAGGTTTCTACATGAATCTGTAACTTACCTGATGAAACAGTTAGAGTGAACCAGCTGAATGTCCAGCCTGTAGTGGAGCCGTAAACCTCACAGATCAGAGTCACTGGATCTCCTTCAGTCAACCACTTCTGTGGAGAAACACTTAAAACGGTCTGGACTCTATCTAAAATAGAGAAATCACTCATTAATCGCATGTTGAATGTGTGTGTGTACATCTGTATAAAGAGATAAAACTCACCTGATACTGTCAGTGTAACTCCATCACTGTGTTGTGAACTGCGTGATCCTCCTCTCTCTGCTCCATAACAGGAGTATTTACCTGCATCAGACTCAGTAACAGGACTGAATGTGTGTTCCTGTTGATCACTGAAAGCACTGAGTGAACTGTCTTTATACCAGCTGTACTGCCAGCTAGTGACTCCTTCACCATCAATGTCACATCTGAGAGTGACTGTCTCTCCTCTGAATACATGTTGATCAGGTTTAATGGTCACTTTGCCTTTTGGTCTTTCTGTACAACAACGACAACAACAATGAAAATAATGTGTTGTTTTTACTGTATAAACACATTTACTTGATTGTAAAACACACAAGCTAATTTAGGTTAGACTAAAGTGTTATTCCTTGTAACTGGTACAGTTACTTATTCAGTTTCCTTTGAAATCATTTATGCAATATGTAATGAAAAATACTTGCCGTATATTGTCACTGTTACTGGTTTACTGTAAGGTGTGTAAAGTCTTCCTCTTCGTGCTCTGCACCTGTACTCTCCTCCATCAGAGACTGTTTTAGTTGAAGTTGTAGCTTCAGTAGATTCACTGTTAGAGTCGTTACTCCAGAGAAACTCCCATCCATCCCATGACTGATTCACTTCACATGTCAGAGTAACTGATTCTCCAGTGAACACTGGACTTCGTGGCCACACAGTCAGAGTTGGTGTGGGAAATTCTGTGAACATCATTAGTATCATGAGTTGTGAAAGTGTTTCAGCAGAAGATCGCATCCTCTCACTAATAAATCATTAAGGCCAACTGCAAAAAAACAACAACTGCTATAGCAGCAATTACAGGGACAAGTGAGGTCAACATTAATTTAGCATAAAGCATTCTTTGTTTTTAGCTCAGAGCTTGACCCAATGTGTCACCACCAGTGTTGCCAACTCTCATGTCTTAAGAGCATGTCTTGGGCATTTTTATTTGGTGTGAGATTTACTTGGACAGTGTGAGAGCGTGAGACAGAGCCTGAAAGGCTGTGTCTAATGCGTATAAGCTGCTCAAGTATATCTGCTCTGAGAGTTACTTCACAAACTTTACACCATTTACTTTAAGAAAAACTACCATCAAGACACAGTGAAACTGAAAGTAAAACTGAAAGATCTCTACAACAACCTGTCAAAATAAAAGTCCAGTTTAACTTGAAGAAATTATAACAGAAATATATTACTGTTGTGTACTAAAATGTACTTTTTAAGCACTAATAAATTATAATTACAATCATTTTAAGGAATATCAGGAATAACCAATGTTTTTTATTTATATAGTTATACAGGGCAGCATCTTATTTGACAAATAATAAACATACAATATTTTGTTGTTAATTCATTATGTTTTAATTCATGTTTTTTAATTACAATTATTGATATTATAATAATGATGACGATATGGAAAAAAATATATTGCGATAATATTTTTGGCTATATCGCCCAGCCCTTCACAATGTCTACCAGTAAAGAGAAAATTAAAAAACAGAGGTGAGACAGATATTTGTTTCTAAAATTTCTAAAATGTGCATCTAGTATCATATTAATCGTACAGTAATATATAGTATTAAGATGAAATTAAAAATAAATCGTTGAATCCAGCTCAGGGTATTTTATTCTATTTATTTATTTATTAGTTTATTTACTTATTTAAAGTGTTGTTATAATCAAAACATTATTTTTTCTCACTTGGTTTGTAAAAGCTAGTCAAGAATCACCCAAAATGAGATAAAGTATATGAATCAAATGCACTCACCTTCAGTGTGTCCAGAGTGGATGTTTGAAATTAGCACTTAAAACACAAGAGAAAAATTCATTACAGTTTGAACATGGAGCTGATCAACGTTCCTTTATACTTTAAAATATTATAAGATTATTCAGTAAAGTTTTATTTTAAGGTGTCCATAATACAGAGTAATTACCTAATTAAGTACTTAGTAGTAGTCATTGTACTTACATGAAATAACATTTTCTTACCATGTAACTAATTTATGGATCAGCCTATAATTACAGTTTGTAATCATGTAGATGTAATAGGCAGCTACTGTTGCACATATGTAACAGGCCAAGTCTGTTACACAGCTACTTGTACACTTAAGTACAATCTTGACACACTTTATTTTAAGTATCTTATGCCTGTGTAATATTCTGTAATTTTAATGTAATTATAAAGGTATTACATGTATTTAAGCTGTGTACTGGTGGGTTAAATCAAACTAAGGTGCAGCTGGATAAGGTGTACAGTATAGATACACATGAAGTACACTTAAGTACTATCTTGATACACTTTATTTTAAGTAGCTTATGCCTGTGTACTTTCATTTTAATTATGTTGTATAAAGTGTGCAACACATATGTAACAGTCTTTTGGTTACATATGTAGCTGTGTAACAGACTCGGTCTGTTACATATGTGTAACAGCGGCTGCCTATTACATCTACATAATTACAAACTGTAACTACAGACTGTTCCATAACTTAGCTACATGATAATTGCATTTTGTTTCATGTAAGTACAACAGCTACTACTAAGTACTTAATAAAATAATTATTCTGTATTATGACACCTTAAAATAAAGTGTTACAGATTATTCTTTTAACTTCGCTTGTGAAATGCCACAGTTGTGCTCTCAAATGTTTCTCAGCTCATCTTGCTTTTCTAAATACAATGGCATCTGAATGAGCTATTTCTAGAGTCTGAAAACAATGACAGAACATAAATATTGACATATTAGGATAATGTTGCTGGAGATAAAGACTGAAACATTTGTTTGACATCTTATAAATTTCATCATCAAAACAGAGAGAACTTGAACTTGCTCAGGGAACATGAAGGGAACTGAAAATGACAAACTCTTTCTAACTGCACATAGTGACTATGCACTAAGGCCTGGGACACACTAGACAATTTTCAAATCTTAACTGACACACATGAAGACAGTTTCAACCGATTTTTAGCCTTAAAGGAGAAGTCCACTTCCAAAACAAAGATTCACATATAATGTACTCACCCCCTTGTCAAGCAAGATGTTTGTCTTTCTTTCTTCAGTCATAAAGAAATTATGTTTTTTGAAGAAAACATTTCAGCATTTTTCTCCACATAATGGAATGATATGGTGCCCCGATTATTAACTTACAAAATTCAGTTTAAATGCAGCTTCAAACAATCTCAAATGCGGTTGTAAGAGCCGCTATCAGAGCCGAGAAAGAAAGGTCTTTTCTAGCGAAACGGTTGGTTATTTTCATTTAAAAAATACAATTTAAATACTTTTTAATCTCAAATGCTCATCTTGCCTTTCTCTAGCCGAACTCTGTGTATTATGGTTAAAGACAATTAGGGTATGTCGAAAAACTCCAATCGTATTTTCTCCCTCAACTTCAAAAATCATTTCAAAATCATCCTACATCACTGCAGAAGTATCGACTCAGTCTTTGCAAAGTGAACATGCAAAGAAGATCAAACACCCTTAACAAAAAAGGTAAAACAGTGATATAGGACGATTTCGAAGTTGAGGGAGAACATGAGATGGGAGTTTTTCGACATACACTAACTGTCACGAACCTGAACAAAAACAGTCCAGGCAGAGTAAGACAAGACGAGCGTTTGACATTAAAAAGTACATAAATTGTATTGTTTTTATTAAAATAACTACATATAACTAAAATAACTAAATAATTAAAAATTTGCTCGATAAGATCCTTTTTTTTTCCGGCTGGGATTGTTTACAACTACATTTGAGATCGTTTGAAGCCGCATTTAAACTGCATTTTGTGATGCCATGCCAGCAGAGGGAGCCCTTACCCATGAACTGACTGTTACTGCTCCCTCTGCTGCTTCTTTGGTTACTTCCTGTTTGGTGGCCATTTAAGGAGGGCCATGCCAAACAGGACTTGGCAAAGTGTTGTTTTGCCTGTGTGGACTCTACCAAGTGTTTTCCCTGTTCCATTGCCTTGTTTATTTGTTACTTTTGGACTGCTCACTGGTATTTTGACGTTCTGCCTGTTTTTTGGATAACGCTCTTGTCTCGCCCTGGATTTTAGTGTTTGCTGGCGTCTGACCCTGCCTGTCTTGACTACGATCTGTATAATAAAGCTCGCACTTGGATCTACTCACGCTTCTGACGAGTCCCGTTACACATTTTGGAAGTTCAAAATTGGGGCACCATATCAGTCCATTATATGGGGAAAAATGCTGAAATGTTTTCCTCAAAAAACATAATTTTTTTACGACTGAAGAAAGAAAAACACGAACATCATGGATGACAAGGGGGTGAGTAAATTATGTGTAAATTGTTGCTCTGGAAGTGGACTTTAATCCTCTGAACGCACACACTAGATGATTCAACCAGACTGCGAGACCACACACTTGTTGATTGTAGGAACAATTTCACAGTAACACGAGATCTCACAGAGACTCACAAGATCAAATGTGACTAGAGAAGAAAAAAGCTTGCTTGCTCTCACTGGGTATTGTGGGTGTCACATCAGAGTGTGCCCGTAGTGACACCGCACAACAGAGGATTTTTTTGTATAGGAGCACAAATTGGCTTAAAATCTGCCTTAAAAACTTCAAGTGTGTGGTCAGTCTAAGGCATCCGAGACAGTAGACTGTAAAACAAACCAACAGAACTGATTCAATAAACACCATAAAAGAGCTGAATGACTGAACAAACATACTGATCTACAACGCAATAGAGTGCATTTCTCTTTTTCGCATATGGCGAAACTGCACACTTCCTCTTCAAACTCATCTTTCACTCATATATCATGAACTAGAGCTGGATTTGAAACTCAGCGGCGCAATAAAAGACATAAATCCAGGAACACAAACACTTGATCATTAACATAATATAATAGCAATTATCATTTACTTAAATACATTCATAATAATAATAATAATAATAATAATAATAATAATAATAATAATAATAAAATAAATAAAAATATACAGAGCACAAGAGGAAGTTGACTGAGCTCCATACTGACCAAATGATGACAGACAATTAAAGACACAGTCTGTGTTAAAGACTCAAGACTTCCTGTAACCTGCAGTCAGATCTTTAGAAACATCATGGCAGATTAAAGACATACTCATGTATATCATGTGTTGAAGAAAATTTTTTGATAATGTTGATAATCTTGTAACATGTTTTCAGAAAATGTCCCACTACTATCAAGACTCATTCCATAGCAATCTGAACAGCATCAGTTTGCAGTTATGAGAATAAATTTAATTAAGTTTAATAAGGAAAATGAAACAATACTTTCATATATACTATTGTAATTTGCTGTATTTATAACTTAATGAAATCAAAGAAGCAGAACCTACTAAAAACTACTGCTCCTCCCACACTGGTTAATGCCACTGAGCTGAAACAGAACAAACCAAACCACAATGAGCATCTCTATCCATTTTAACCAGGCCTTTGACCTGATGGTGTTGAGCTTGTTTGTTGTCAGTGGCACCTGCAGCTCAACAGTCGAATTCACTGTATGGGGCACTTGGGTTTTACCTCTTCAGGGTCCTTTCATCCACACGAACTACAGCCTACATTCACTAATTTTTGATCATCAGAAAATGCAAATTGTCAGCCTTTAATTTTGCAGTAATAAATGCCATTAACGAAACACTCAAACCTATAGGTCTGTCTTATAAAATATACACAAATATCACTGCATGAACTACACATATGCACATAGTTTGGAATGTTCATGACACACAACTGCTTGTTTGTTTGTCTGACATAGCATTTATTACAGTAGCCTATAGAAAGTACAACACATATTTTGTCTTATTCAGAAAAAAAAAAAAAAAAATTGAGCGTTTGTAGTATACTAACCATTCATAAAATGTTCATCAATATAGGGGAAAAAACATTACAGAATATGTAACCCTGGGTTAATTTCTACATGAGAATGTTTTATTATTAATATTTATATTTAATTATTTATTTACAAAAGTCTTTTTACTGTTAAAAAGAAATGTACCTATTCAGACATGTTTGTGTCAATAAGCTATATTTAATTTAACATTATTGGTATAAAAAAAAAAAAAAAAAAAAAAAGACTTAATCCTGCCTCATGTCAGGTAGGGCAACTGTGATTGGCCAGTGCTGATGTCAGTCAATAGAGTGAGAGAAGAGTTGAAAAAATAAGTTTGTAGGTAATGTTGTTGGTATGATAACAGAAAACACGTCACTTTCTTGTGAAAGACAAAATCAGGACTGTATTGTTGGAGTGTTAATCAGCATAGAATTCTGTTGTGAAGTCAACACAATGCCACAAAGAAGTCAACGTGATGCAGTTCTGAAGAAATGCTAATTTAATGCTCAAGCGCCATTGCAGTGAATGGGACTATGTGCATCACCGGTGAGAAACTTAAAGGGCACCAATCATGCTCCTTTTTACAAGATGTAATATTGGTCTTGGTTGTCCCCAGAATGTGTCTGTAAAGTTTTAGCTCAAAATACCCCACAGATCATTTATTATAACATCTGGAAAATATCATTTATGGGTCTAAAAAAAGAGATTTTTGGTGTATATCACTTTAAATGCAAATGAGCTGCATATTCTTGTCCCATCATCAGAAGAGGGCGTAGCATATACATCTCTGCTTTGCATACCTACAGCAATAAACAGTCGGTACAAGCAACATGACTGAGAGTGAGAGAACTGGTGTTCAGGCGTACATATGGGAAGCTAAACACATCGAAAGTGGGATGAAACAGCACAATGTTACAGTTTGGTCAGAGTAGAGAGAATGTGTTTGCTAGCGCCACTGAACGGACAGCGTGGCACTGACCAGTTGAAATACTTCCATAACGTACACACACAAATATGATTAGAATGTTAAGTAAGCACTACAACGACATGACATTTACAAAGCAGTCTGGAGCAAAATTATTTCTGCAGAAATAAACTTATTGAGGTAGATTTTGAGGCGCATTACCTTAAAAAAAAAAAAAAAAAAAAAAAAAAAGAAAAAGTCATCCACTGCGTCATCAGTGGCTCAGATGTTGGGAGAAAATTAAGACATGTTCAGTCTTACATCCAAACACACAACACTGGAATTGTTTACGAGACATTGTTAATGTTGTACATGGTAATGGTGTACAACCAAAGACAGCTTGCTGAGGGCAGAAACTGCAGCAATGACTGTCAGTCAGCGGCCATGGGCGGGGCCTAAACAATGTGATGTCACACTGCTTAGAGAATTAAAACCACATGCCTAATGAGACTGGTTTGGTTTAATGGGGATTATAAAATAAGGAGTTCGTGGATTTTTATCATATAGAGTGGTTGTGTTCACACACTACCAACATACATTTAAGGAAAGGAAGGAAAGGATGTGACGGGACGCCTGGCCAAGTATGGTGACCCAGACTTATGGTGCTCTGCATTTAACCCATCCAAGTGCACACACACAGTAGTGAGAAGTGATCAAACACGCACGCGCACACCGTGAACACACACCCGGAGCAGTGGGCAGCCACATTGCTATCGCTGCGGCGCCCGGGGAGCAGTTGGGGGATCGGTGCCTTGCTCAAGGGACTCGCCTCAGTCGTTCCGAAGTTGTATTTATAAAGAAGTGCTGAAGAGAGAGCGCTGGTTATTCACTCCCACCACCTTCAACCCCTGCCGGATCTGGGACTCAAACCCGCAACCTTTCGGTTACAAGCCCGACTACCTAACCATTAGGCCAGGGTTGCCCCCATATCTTTAAACCCCATCTAAAGGTGGATTTTGCATAATAGGCGCCCTTTAAAATCAAGTTTACCACTTAAATCGGCGCCTGTAAGAGAACTAAAAGTGATTGCCAAAACTGTTGTTGTATCAACTGAGAAGTGCATTGAGGAAATCCAGATAGCGGTTCACATAGGGGTTCCTCTGGCATCGCGGGAGTAGCACAGAGTTTGCAGATGGATTACAGCCTCATGTGGATTGATCTGACGGGTGATGGGATCCTTGAACTCTTGCCAAGTTCACTCAGATACATTTTATTTATTTTATTTGTGCTCCCCTTTAGAGCGAAGCAGACAATTTGGGTGGGCAACTGGTGGGTCCACATTAAACTGTTTTTCAGTTGCTGAATGATATTGTGGTTTATGCTATGATTCACTGAAAGTATATCATTAAAGGGTTACAATTGTATTTTTGACTAAAGTTTATTTACTTGCTGTACTGCTGTTTAAGACTTAAAATAGACACTGTTATATTGGATAACAATAAGTGAACGTAAAATATGTACCTTATGAAAAAGAACTGAAGTTTATTTTGGAAGAGTGATTCAGTGAAAAACCCTACTTCCATATTAGTGTAAAAGTTTAACCACTGAAGCTTCTTGTGGAAAGAGAAGAAACAGTCAAATCAAGCACTGTATTTCAGGGTACACATTTTATTTATATGTTGAGTGAACAGATTTTGATTTTCTTTGTCAATTCCTTCTTGCTGTTTTCTTTTATATAAATGTCAGTTATATAGTGTGGTCACTTAAATAGAGCTATAGGTAGCTGGAATTGGTGGAAAATGTTGTACTTTGTCAGAAGCAGTATAAAAATCAAGGATCACATATTGATTGTAAGTAAAATCACATTGAAAGACACACTTCAATAAATCCGGATTCTACCGTCAGTAATTCCAAAGGGTAGATACACTGGAGAGCACGCTACAAATACAAATTATTGGTTGTTGTCCAGCTGTGTATTTGATTTTCAAAGCCAATGAAAAGAGAGAAGAATAAACAAAGAAACAAAAACCAACCAACCAACCAAAAAAAAAAAAAAAAAAACCTGTCAATTAGTCAAAAAAAGAGAGAAAAAGTTAACATTAACAACAGTGAGATGAATGAGTTGAAAAATGCAGTTGTCATTCCCAAAGTGTGACTTTTACAGTATTTAAGCATGTTCAGCCCAAACTTGTAAATGAGATACTGAGAGATTCCAGGATGAAGCTGAAGTTTCTCAGTGTCACAACAGATTATTATCAGGTTGCAGTTTCTTGCTCTTCAACAGATGTAACTGTTAAATACAAACAAAAATCAACAATTTACTTGAACAGGTATGTATGTTGTTTTCTCTTTCTGTTTATTGTTTTTATGAACTACCTACCATAATCTTATATTATATTTAAAAAATATGACTACAAAAAGAAAGCAAAAATCTATATCTTTGTCAGTGAGGAAATATGTGTATTTGTTGGAGGAGTGAGACACACTCATCTGAACTGATTTGTATTACAGCAATTTTCACAATTCATGTAAAACAGCTTTAGTAAGCACAATAAATCCAAATAATGACAGCTACACAGTATTATTGACAATAATTTGGTATTTAACTGATTATATATGAATATAATGATGAATATAATACAATAAATCAGACAGACATTTACCTCTCATCCTGCAGCACTTGAAAATCAGCACAACTGTCACTAACAAATATGGACAAACTGTCAGTACAGAACTGAGTGTGTGGAGAACAAAGATCTGAGATTCTGAATGAGTCACTGAAAAGAGACACAAATTAACTTTATCAAGCACTATATCTGAACAAGAACATAATAAGAAATAAATCAGCTTACCGTTTCAATTGCCCCTCACCTCTGACTGAGATCCAGCTCTTGGGTGACTCTCCTCTCTTTGGGTGTTTGCAGTAGTAAAAACCCTCATGTGACTTTGAGACATTAGAGATGATCATCTCTGTAGTTTGATTCTGAATGAGTGATCCATCTTTATAGAAATCAGCTCTGAGTACTGATGGGCTTGTTTTTCTATATAAACAACGTAGAGTCAGAGTATCTCCTTCGGTCACAGGATGAACAGGACTCTCCAGAATCACACCATCTATAGAAACAGAGGAAACATGAACTGACTGTATGAATAGTAAGATTGTATAAACAATGTGGTCAACTGTGTGTTGTCTATTAGATAAGGATAGATTAAAGATAAGGATAAACTTTATTTGTCCCGAGAGGAAATTTATCTACAAAATGCTACCATGTTGCTCTAAACAAACAATACTAATAAATAAAGACAAATTAAATAAAACAATTAAGAACATGCATTAAAAACACAGCTATATATATATATATATATATATATATATTTTTTTTTTTTTTTTTTTTTTTTTTTTTGTTCTTCTTGGTAGAGATGTATAATTCATCTAACAACATCTATATGAGAGCATAGAAAATATGTTGCTAAAATTAAGGTACAAAATGAAGGGTTTGCTCAAATGTTTTGAACGCTTGATCTGAAAACAATTATAGACAGTTATATAGATGAACTCATATTAAGATATTGAGAGGTATAGGGGAGAGTGGGGTAAGTTGACCCACCCCCTGTATCTTGGCAACTGTACACTTTTACTGTCATGTAACCATGTATTTTGGAATCACACATCATTTCCACCAGACTGTGAAAATGAGAAACACATGGGAGGACTGGAAGGCACCCAGTTACTTTAAAAACTGTTTTTGGCTTGTTTTTGCAGATGTAACGGTTGTAAACAAATTTATTCAGGTCTAAAAACATTTGATGCATACAGGTGATTTAGCAACATATAAAACCATGCAAATCATTTAGCTAAACATTAGCCTGAATTGGTAAGCTAGTTTAATGCCAGCTATGGGGCAAAGTGAGCTAAATGCTTTGGGGTAAGTTGAGCCAGCACTTTAACAGGGACAGTGCACAAATCCTTTTCTGAGAACCAAAGGAAGCTTTCCATCACATCATCAAATATATCTTTCCACTTGTAGTCCCTAATGGCTGGTTGGACACTGTGTAAAATGTACCGTGCCAAGAATCTTTTGACTAAAATATTTCTTAGTTTCAGTGACATTTATTCCTTCATTCTAATTCAGTTTTTATTTATTAGATTCAACAAACTTTCTGTTTAGTCTGTTTTTGGGAAGGTTAAAACTAAAAAATTAAAGACTGAAAATTAAACATTTGATTAGTTTTCTGTTAATTTAGCTTTAAGAAAAGAAATATGATTGTTCGTAAACTGAAATTTGATTATTTTAAGTTTTTAAAAGAGGTAAATTAACTTTAAAATTTCACATGGGTTTGAATCAGATTCAATCAGATGGTTAGTTTTCACCCAAATTGTGCATCTTACCCCCTGACTCAAGTCAATTTACCCCTAACCTGGGGAAAATTTTGCCATGCGAATATGCTTTCAATGCCTCCCATAATATATAATAATATCCCTCCCTTAATATCTCGATATATCATGTGTGTCATTTAACTCCAGATAAATCTTAATCTCATTGTTTAGATAAGTAATGAATTCTATATCTGCCAAAAGCAAAGGGTTTAGTCTCTAGGGCTTAAAGGAGAAAATTACAGACAACATACTCACCCCCTTGTCATCCAAGATGTTCATGTCTTTCTTTCTTCAGTCGTAAAGAAATTATGTTTTTTGAGGAAAACATTTCAGCATTTTTCTCCATATAATGGACTGATATGGTGCCCTGACTTTGAAGTTCCAAAATGCAGTTTAAATGCGACTTCAGACGATCCCAAATGCGGTTGTAAACAATCCCAGCCGAAAAAGAAGGGTGTTATCAGGTGTAACAATCGGTTATTTTCATAAAAATAATACAATTTATATACTTTTTAATGTCAAACACTCGTCTTGTCTTATTCTGCCTGGACTGTTTTTTTTCCGGTTCATGACACTGTTTTACCGTTTTTGTTAAGGGAGTTTGGTCTTCTTTCCATGTTCACTTTGCAAAGACTGGGTCGGTACTTCTACAGTGATGTAGGATGATTTTGAAATGATTTTTGAAGTTGAGGGAGAAAATACTGTCTTGAACCAGAATCAGAGTAAGACAAGACAAGCATTTGAGATTAAAAAGTATTTAAATTGTATTTTTTTCTTTTAATGAAAATAACCAATCATTTCGCTAGATAAGACCCTTCTTCCTCAGCTGGGATCGTTTACAACCACATTAGGGATTGTTTGAAGCTGCATTTAAACTGCATTTTGGAAGTTCAAACTCGGGCACCATATCAGTCCATTATATGGAGAAAAATCGTGAAATGTTTTCCTCAAAAAACATAATTTCTTTACAACTGAAGAAAGAAAGACATGAACATCTTGGATGACAAGAGGGTGAGTAAATTATCTGTACATTTTTGTTCTGGAAGTGGACTTCTCCTTTGAGCTATGAAGTGCCAAGCCATGAAGTGAACCCTGAAAAACGTCCCCTAATTCAGATGCTCCTGAAGCTGCAAAAAACAAACTAACATAACGAACAACATCCAGCATCAGGACACTGAAATTCACAAAATTCAGCCCAACCAAATTATAAAAGCACAAAAAGAAAATTATCTAACCAAGAAAACACAACTTCAAGGTTAATTGGGTAATAAACACTACTAGCAGCAAGATACATTGATGTCTGTCACAAAAAGAGGGAGGAGTCAACAAATCAGTGATGCGTCCACAAACACACACACAATTCTACAATTCAAAGAATTGATTAGTTCTATTTTATAATTATATATACTTATTTATTTATTTATTTATTTATTTATTTATTATCTAGATTAAATGTAAACACTATGCTTTGGCAATACATTGTAACAATTGTCATGCCAATATAGCACAAATTGAATTGAACTGAAATGAATCGACTTGAGGGAGAGAAAGAGAGAGTGCAGTAGTGCTGAATCACCAGCTCAGGAATTTATATATATATATATATATATATTATATATATATATATATATATATAAATATATAATCAGTACTTGCCATTTATGTACACTGATGCATTGTTGCCAAATTAACTATCACTGTACAATGATGTATAGTTTTTCTCCCCATCCCTTTTCATAATCACAGCAGAAAACTGTTTAAAACAGTCTGAACACAAAACAGAGGATAAATTCACTCTTACTAACTGTGTACTAGTAAATATGTACTTAGGACAACAGAGGCAATAACTATAAAGAAAAAAAATATATATATATATAAAAAAATGCTGGAACACTAAATCACTTGATCTGAATCATAGTATAACAGCAATAAAAATCTCTAAATGATACAGGAACATTTTAATAGAGTTTCTACAGTCTCACCTTTGACTGAGATCCAGCTCTTGGGTGACTCTCTTATTTTCTCTGGGTGTTTGCAGTAGTAGAAACCCTCATGTGACTTTGAGACAGTGGAGATGATCATCTCTGTAGTTTGTTTCTGGATGAGTGATCCATCTTTATAGAATTCAGCTCTGAAGTTTGGTGGGGTTGTAAACTGAGATAAACATCGTAGAGTCAGAGTATCTCCTTCAGTCACAGGATGAACAGGACTCTCCAGAATCACACCAGCTACAGAAACAGAGAAAATGACAAATAGTAAGAAAATAGTAAGAATGCAGAATGTGCCTTTTAAAAGACTCAGGGAACTTAATGGCAATCATAAAATACAAGCAATACATTTAAAGCAACATATATTCAACATTAATCATGTTGAAGAGAATACCAGATACAAGGAGCAGCACAGCTCTGAACCCCATAGTGGTAAAATAAATATGAGGAATAACAAGAGAAACAGATGAAGATCTAAAAATCAGATATGAGGGTACAAGCTAAGGAAAAAAAAAAAAGAAGAAAAAAAGTAAAAAGCAGAATCTTGTACTCTAAACAATATTTCACTAGTAATTATGCAGTGGCTTAAGTTTATGGAAAAGTTTCAGAGGTAACCCAAATAGGAGAGTTACAATAATCAAAACAATACTACTACTACTACTAATAATTTTTCTTGGGAGAGAAATACTTGTAGTTCTGCTGAATGTTATTTGCCCTGATTTGTTTCTAGATAACTGAGAATCACACAGAACACAGACTCACAGTGTACAGTGATATTAACAGGATGACTGATCTCTCCAGATTCAGACTGACACCAGTACACTCCAGTGTCTGATGTGCTGGTGGAGCTGATTGCACATGTAGATCCTGTTTGTGATGCCCAGTGTGATGATGAACAATCTTCCAGCCTTCCATTATCTGTGTATCTTCTCACTGTCCATCTATCAGAGTTATTCTGGTTCTCACAGCTCAGAGAGAGAGAGACAAATGAGAAGTGTTGAGTTCTGTTGGGACTGATGATCAGAGACACTGGAGGAGAAACACCTGAGAAGACAATTACAGCTACAATTTGGAAATCAAGTCATGTTGGTTTTTATAACACTTTACACAACATACACTGTTTTAAAATAGATTTACAGTAAAAAAAATATTACAGTACTAACATAAGAAAACCCATAAGTCATCACTAAGTATTTCTATGTAACATCATAAACAAATTTATGCCCTAATATATTTGTCATTATGCTCTCAGCAAGTCAAAGACAACTGTGAGTGTCAATGAAAATCTCCATAAGGTGTTATGGAAAAAAAAAAAAAAAAAAAAACCTTGGGAGAAACCAGGCTTCACTCTGGGATCAGTACTCTTCTGCGTATTTATAGTTAGCTGAGCTTGCTGAATATTAATTTGCTAAGATACAATTAGTAGGTGGATATTAATCAACCTGTGAAAACAATTAATTAAGTGTCTATATATATGGCATATAAATATATAAAATTGATGTGCACATTGATGGAGTGTCTTGTGTTGTTGGTAATGTCCCTCCTAGAATCGAGATGTGATACATATATACATACATACATTTTTATGTGCTGAACTCAAAGTTCATCTCAGGTTACGTATATAACCATGGTTCCCTGAGAAGGGAACAAGACACTGTGTCCTCTAGAGGTCGCTATGGGGAACGCCTCGGCGTGACCGGTGTCCTGAAGCATACATCTAAACACTACAGTAACATTGGCCAGCGTCAGCCTATGACATCACTACCGGCGCAACCACAGTATAAAGGGGTGCCAGGAGAACACGTCAGCCGCTTTGTCTGAAGCTTGCGTCCGAAGCATGGCAAGGATTCTAGAGGACACAGTGTTTGGTTCCCTTCTTAGGGAACCATGGTTACATAACCTGAGACGTTCCCTTTTGAGGGAACATCGAACTGCGTCCTCTAGAGGTCACTATGGGAAACATTATACCCACGCTGCCATGCTGGGGAGTGCATGCCCAGCACAAGCCGAGCACTAAGTACCAACTCTACCAAGCTAAGAGTTGGCCCAAGGACGCCTAGACGGCTGTCAGTGACATTATCCTCTTCGGCCAAAGGCCTGAGCTGCATACCCCAAAGACTTACCTGTTAGGGGTCAGACATCCTTGATCCAGGGTAGAGCTCAAAGGCTTGGAATCACAAGAAGAGATTCCTTTAAGGGGATACGGCCACGCACCTAGGAAGTAACTAGGCCCTGGCCTGTAACCCAGGGGCTATTGCCAGCTCTGCAGCTCTGAACTGTCTCAACAGGTCCTTGGTAGCAACACCTTGTTTAAGACGGTATCACTAGGGATACATAGGTAGAGTGGGGCCCAAGGGAATCAGGGCCTGAGCCAATTCAAAGAATGGAAACGAATGGTAACCCATACCATACAGGTTTTTAGAAAAGAACAAGAGGGGAAATTCTGAACTACCCTCTGAAGTGGGGAAGCATAGCCAAGTTCACCATGAAACAGTCTAGGGCAAAGGCTGGATAAGACCAGACCCCCCTGACATTGCTGTGGAATCCACAGAGCAGGGAATTCAACTCTTCAGGATAAGAGAGAAACCCAGGTGCTCAGAAGGGGGGGCAGCATGCTCATAGGTGATCTCCTAGGGTGAGGAGAGCACTGCTAAGCTCATTCAGTAAAGCAAACAACTTAACAGGGAGGCAGAGAGAGGCCTAACTACCTGAAGCTGCCGATTCACAGAGCTCTGGGAAGCAGAGAGCTCAACTGTCAGGATGAGAGGGAAACTCAAATGCTCAGGGGAAAGCATCGTAAGTGATCCACGGAGTGAGGGGAGCACTGCCGAACTCTCCATGAGAGCAACCTAAGGGGGAGGGTGGAGAAAGGGCCTGATCCCTTGGCATGGCTACACAGTGGATCCCACAGAACAGAGAATTCAGCTCTCAGGATGAGAGAGAAACTCTGACATGCAAAAGAGAGTGGCATGCTCAAAGAGACCCTCCACGGTGAGGGGAGCAATGCTAACTCGACAGGCAGAGAGAGGCCTAACAGCCTGAGGTTGCTGACTTACAGAGCTCTGGTGAGTGGAGAATTCAGCTCTCAGAATGAGAGGGAACTCAGACGCTCAGTTTTAGGAGCGGCATGCTCATAGGTGACCCTCTAGAGTGAGGGGAGCATTGCAAGCCTAACCAGCAAGAGAGCAACCTAACAGGAAGGCAAGAGGGGCCTAACAATCTGAGGGGGGTGTGCAGGGCCCGGTGAGAGAAGTCCTCAGATGCTCAACTGGGAACGGCAAGTTCAAAGATAACCCTCTAGGGTGAGGGGAGCATTGCCAGGCAAATGGAGGCAACAGGATGGGCCTATTCAACTTGGTATGGTTGCATAAGAGTTCCTGGGAGCAGCGATCTCAACCCACGGGCTGAGGCGTTCCCCACGACTCAAACTGGGAACGAGGGGTGCATAGCTAGCCCTCGCAATGAGGGGAGCACACGTTAGCACAACCAGAGGGCAGTCCATACTGCCCTTGCATGTCTGAAGAGCTACCAACCCTCAAAGCGAAAGCACTCAGGAAGACTTTCGCAAAAACACCTCTCACTTGCACCTCCAGGAAAGCAGTGTACTCAAGCCCACTCCACAGAGAGGCGATTCACTGGTTCGACCTTAAGGGCAGTGTGGAGTTAAGAGTGGAGTCCCTCAACACCTCAGCAGGAGGAGCTCACAAGATGGTACATAATGTTTGACTCACATCTCAGGAACCCCCTTGAGGCAAGACATGAGCGGCGCATCTTGGCTGGGGCAGCTTCTTGAAGCAAACCTCAGGCAGGATGTCAGGGAGCACATCATGAAGCATATACTCTGCTTGAGCAGAGAACCCATGAATCCTGGGGACATGAAGGCAAAGGAGACTCTCGCAGAAGCGACTTTGCCGCATGATCCAGAAAGCATGAGGCCGAAGGCCATCACCCAGGCTGCATCCAGTACCAACGGATGAGATCATCACCACAATCAGTCGAGAGATCGATCGAGTGGTCCATATAGCGCCATCACAGCTCCTGTGCAGGTCCAACATAAGAGACTGCAATGCAAGTGCAGGAAGCTCCTGCCCAACCCTGGTAGACAGAAAGAGTGGTGGCCGCTTCTGTAAGCACCATGGAGGCTCGCAAGCCAACACTTGAGCATGGAGAGAAAAGGCTCTCTGAGTGCATATAATGTGATTATCCACATCCTATAGTTCATTAGGAAATTACTGAAAGGGAAAAAATATCCCGTCAGGTCCTTTTCATGAACTGGCCTATGAACAGCAAATCGTGGGCAAAGGGCAGAAATTACACTACGACCGCAATGCGCAGCATGTATTCAGCTCCCACGAGAGCTAAACACGCTCCGCCCACACGCTAGATTCCTCGGAAATCAAGCGAGAACGGAGCCACCGCCGCAAATGTGTCGCTATTCCCGCAAAAGGCGAACGCACTCATGCAAACTCGAGTACTAACACGGGTAAACAGTGATACACTCATTCTTGCTCTTCACTGCACACACAACATGCGAGCCGTGCAATCAGAGCCCGGTATCGGAGCATGAATGCTATGAACGCATTAAACTCCCTTGAGAGCCGAACACGCCTACTTTTCACCACACACACACAGCCCGCAAACCGTGTGAATTGCGGGTATCAGAGCATGCGTAAGCAATGAATACTACAGGCGCATTCAACTCCCTTGGGAGCTGAACGCACTTGCTCTTCACCACACACAACAGGTGAACCACGTGAAAACTGTGGGTATCAGAGAGAGCTTAAGTAATGAATGCTATAAGCGCACTCAACTCCCTCGAGAGCCAAATGTGCCTGCTTTTACCACACACACAGCCCACAAACTGTGTGATTATTTTCCCTCAAGTTCACTTACATAAGTAACACTGCTGTGCCACAATAGTTATATTTTAGTTTTTCATGACAGTTTTTAACCAGTGTTGGGGAAAGTTACTTGTAAAAGTAATGCATTACAATATTGAGTTACTCCCTAAAAAAGTAACTAATTACGTTACTTAGTTACGTTTTATGGAAAATAACTTTACTTTTGCGTTACTTTTTAAATCTGGGCAGATTTGAAAAGATTGTTTTTAATATAAAAAGTTCTATTTTTGGCAAATGTAAAAGGCTTTTCACACCAAAAGCCTTAGGCTTTGAGAAAATTAAATTCACATCTGTACAGTAGACCGCAGAATAAAAAAAATGTCAACTCTTCAGCAATTAAAAAAAAAAAAAAAAAAGGAAAACAAATGTTAGAGTATTTTTTGCTTATTAGTATGGTTGAATTGCATCATTGAAGGTCAGGAGGAAAGACATTGGTTAATAAAATGGGATTAAATGCATGAGATGAATTAATATATGTTCACTTTTATTCTAGAACTAACATCTTTGAACTCACCAGTGACCCATAGTGGTTGTTTGTTGCTATAGGTTGTTTTATAGGCTGTTTTTTCTCTCTCTGCTCTGCACACATAAACTCCTGTGTGTTTGAGAGCAGCAGAACTGACAGTGTAGTTTCCTCCAGCTCCTCTGCTGCTGTCTGAGAGCAGCTGATAACGATTACTGCTGTCTGCATAAAGTGAAAATGTGCAGTTACTTCAAGAATTTTTTTTTTTTTTTTTTTTTACATGAGTCTTATAGTCACCTTTGTGGGTATAAACAGGGTGTTCAGACTGAAGTACATATATCTTACCTGATGAAGCAGTTTCATTGTACCAGCTGAATGTCCAGCCTGTAGAGAATCCGTTAACCTTACAGATCAGAGTCACTGGATCTCCTTCGGTCAACCACTTCTGTGGAGAAACACTTAACACTGCCTGGGCTGTATATGAAATAGAGAAATCACTCATTAATTACATGTTAAACTTGTGTGTGAGTATGAAGAGATGATTAAACTCATCTGATATTGTCAGTGTAACTGCATCACTGATGTGTAATCTGTGTGATCCTCCTCTCTCTACTCCATAACAGGAGTATTTACCTGCATCAGACTTAAAACAATGACTAAATCTTTATACCAGCTGTACTGCCAGTTAGTGACTCCTTCACCATCAATGTCACATCTGAGAGTGACTGTCTCTCCTCTGAATACATGTTGATCAGGTTTAATGGTCACTTTAGCTTTTACTCTTTCTGTACAATGACAATAAAAATAATGAGCTGCTTTTACTGTATGAACAGTCATTTGACTGTAATACATGCTAAAACAGGTTGAAATGTTGTTCTCTATAGCTGTTACAGTAATTTATAAAAGACCTGTCAATATACAATCATTGGGAATTTGGAGACATGAGTTGTGAGAGTTTTTCAACAAGTTTGATCTTGTCTCTCACTGTTTTGACTTCACAGAGAATGTAATAAATATATATGTTTTTAATAGACTGATGCTTTTTGTTGTTTCATGTCAAACCTCAGAACTGTCACATGAATAATTCAACTCAAAAGGGTGCATCTACAATCACAATGCAGTCACAATGAAATGTAAGTAATTTCCTTAATTCTCTGTTTGTTTGTAACAGTTACTGTAGAATCATATGTGATGAATCAAATTTACTCACCTTCAGTGTGTCCAGAGTGGATGTTTGAAATCAGCACTAAAAACAGAAAGAGAAAAACTCATTACAGTGTGAACATTGAGCTGATCAACTGCATATTTTACAGCATCTTATGATTTTACAGGTAATGGCAAGTGTAATCCAATCAAAATGTTTAAGATTCAAAACTATAGGAGTCCTGGCATTTTATGGATTTGGTCATAGCAGAGAACTAGCAGGGAACATCAAGCCAACAATCTGATCATAAACAGATAAATAAAGATGGTCTTAAATTCTTAGTGTGTAGCAACAATAACTGCAAAACAAATCAACAGAACTGATTTAACAGTATTACAAATCTGAATGAATACACAAATACACTGATCTACAACACAACAGAGTGCATTTCTCTCTCTCAAACTCATCTTTCACTCATATATCATGAACTAGAGCTGGATTTGAAACTCTGAAAGCAGCGAGGAAAAAAAACTAGGAACACTAAAACACTTGATCATTTACAGAATATAACAGCAATTATCATCCACTGAAACATGTTTAGATTAAATAATACTCACAAAGCACAAGAGGAAGTTGACTGAGCCCCATACTGACTGAATGATGACAGATGGTTAAAGACACAGACTAAAGTCTAGTGTGTCAGTGTGTTAAAGCCTCAAGACTTCCTGAAACCTGCAGTCAGATCTTTAGGAACATCATGACAGATCATTCAGTATTAAACTGTTTCAGTATTTATTCATTCAGTATTAAACAGTATTTATTTGCTATTATGAAGTTATATTCTGGTGTGTTTAGTGAACAAAGGTAATCAAACAATATTTTGATGGCTCTTTATTCTAATGGTGATATTAGCTGTATTTATAATGTATTTACATGAAAATAAATTGAGCAACTGTTGCTCTTCTCTCATTGGTGGAGCTGAAAGAGAACAAACCAAACCACAACTATGAGCTCATGTCTATCTATATCTATTTCGATCAGGCCTCTGACACTGATGGTATTGAGTTTTACTGATATATTTCTAAATATGAACAGTTTAATATTCATACACAAAGGCAAGGGATGGGCATTAAAACTAATTTAATGATTATGATTCCAGTTCCTCTAAATGAATCCACTTTCTTAATTTGTACAATTATTATTATTATTTTCAGTTGTTTTAAAGAAATTCTTATTTTTCAGCTCCCTTAAGTCTATTTAATTATAGAGTATAAATATATCGTAGTCATCATTTGAAGTGGATCAGAAAAGTTCAAAGTTGTCCTAAGACAAGAACGAGTGTTGTTTTGGTTGCTTGAGACAACTTTGAAAGGTTTTGATCCACATTATGCAAATACAGACTGCTGTATATGTATTTAATTGCCATTTGAACAGTTTACACATTGTGGGAAACTAAGCGGTGAAATGTTCGAGGTACTGTATTTGAAAAACCACGTTAAATACTACATGTATTTTAAACTATAAGTTGTCAGTAAGTTACAATATGTTCTCCTTATTTCAGTAATCATCTCCAACTGATAACCGTTTGTGATCCACTAAAAACAACTGTCTCATAAGAGTAATTTGTTCTGGGCTCAGTTTACAGTTGTCAGGATGTTGTGTAGCGTATAGCAGGCAGATGAAGGAGAATAGCGTTTCAAACAAATGATTTTAACAACAACAACAACAACAACAACAACAACAACAACAACAACAACAACAACAACAACAACAACTCCACTGAGGAGCGGGTGCCCTGGAGGCTGGTGAGGGCGGCCTCCAGGGCAGATCAGGGAGCTTGGGAAGCCACGGCAGAGCAGATAGTTCAGGAAGCCATGGCGGATCAGGGAGCTTGGGTGACCATTGTGGAGCAGACAGTTCATGAGGCCATGGCAGAGCAGGAAGTTCAGAAAGCCATGGCTGTACAGCCTCTGTGCCTTGGCCTTCTGGAGCAGGCTCTGGACGGCGCTCAGGAGGAGCGGAGATGAATGAAGGCTGGACGGGACCAGTGGAGACATAGGAGCCAAAAGGAGAGAGAATAGGTGCATCATAGTCCAAGGGGAGCTCCAGGTCCATAATGTTCATAGTGTTAATATGGCTTGCCATATGAGAGGCAGGCGGGCTTGAGCGCGGGTTCTGGGCTGAGGACGAGTGCGATGCTCAGGAGGATGTTAACGGGGTACTTGGGGTTGGGCAGGCAGTCCGAGCAGTTGGTGCGGTATGTGGAGGTTCCTGGCGTGAGGTGAGCTGAGCTGACATGACATGGCGTGTTTCAAAGGGGACCGAACCGCGAGACTTTGAATCCTTTTATTTCTTCAACTTTGAAATTAGAACCGTTCAAATAAAGGATGAGATTAATCAGTTCGATCAGAGGATACTCACACACGGGAAGAAGATCACAACGGATTGTCTCGTGGTCCAGCCCCAAGTGAAAACACGCACCTAAAGCAGCGTCGTGCCAGCTCAGCTGGTTGGCAAACTTGAGGAATTCCTTCACATATCGCTCCAACCTCCGACCACCTAGCCGCAGACCCCAAAGCGTGTCCTCAGCCTTGGTCATCTTAATTTGGTCCGTTCTTCTGTCAGGATGTCATGTAGCGTATACAGGCAGGCAGGCAGATGGAGAATAGCATTTCAAACAAATGATGATAATGATAATAATAATAATAATGATAATAATAATAATAATAATAATAATAATAATGATGATAATGATAATAATAATAATAATAATAATAATAATAATAATAATAATAATAATAATAATAATAATAAATAATAATAATAATAATAAAAAAAAAAAAAAAAGGAAGAACGGGATAGCACACAACTAATAATAAAGACTGTCATTGACTAAGAACGGACAAAGAAAAACTGAGAAGAAAGGTGTNGATAATAATAATAATAATAATAATAATAATAATGATGATAATGATAATAATAATAATAATAATAATAATAATAATAATAATAATAATAATAATAATAAATAATAATAATAATAAAAAAAAAAAAAAAAAGGAAGAACGGGATAGCACACAACTAATAATAAAGACTGTCATTGACTAAGAACGGACAAAGAAAAACTGAGAAGAAAGGTGTATAAATACTAGACCAAACGAGAGCAAATTAATGACAGGTGTGGGGTAATTAATCAAAAACGAAATCCTTGTAAAACATTTTGCAGTGTTTACATTAGAGCTGCACGATTAATCCTTAAAATATCGAGATCTCGATTCAAACACCTACGCGATCTTACTCCTGAATGACAACAATTTAGCTATGTGTATTAGGACTGTTTCACATTGCGAGTGTCAGTGGAGCGTGAGAAGCACGTTTTGTCGCTGCCCATGTTAATGAATCAGAGGGTCAGGGTAAAATGTGAACGCAGAAAGAGCAACACAGTCTTTTCAACCACATTGTAATCATCATTTCTGTGTTACAGACATTTAAATAACAGAAGTACTGGGACAAAAGTTTATAGTTTTCCTATAAACACTTATTGTCTACAGTAGCGGTTAAAACAAAGTATCTTGTATGTGTAGTAAGGCTTATTATTCATTTAGGAGATTTCAATAGTCAAACAATTTTTTAATGGCGTGAGACACTGACCCCATTGTAGGTTTTTTTTTTTTGTTTGTTTGTTTTTTAAATGAACAGGTTTTTAAAAGACTTAAGCAATGAACAGTTTGTCAGAACCACTAGTAAATTATGTTATTTTGTTTAGTTTTCTAATCTTTTTTTCTTTAGAATTGTGAGAGAATCGTGATCTTCAATTAATTAAAAACAACTGGGATTCTCAATTTATCCAGAAGCGTGAAGCTCTTGTTTAAATGTTATTACTGCATATAATTCATTAAAATGGAAGTTTAATTTCATAAAGTTCAAAACGCACCTACATTTTTTTGCATTTTGTCTTTTTCAGTTGAATAAAAGACTATTTTCCCTATACATTTCATCGAGGATTTCTT
This sequence comes from Labeo calbasu, assembly GCA_019740295.1. Taxonomy (NCBI): domain Eukaryota; kingdom Metazoa; phylum Chordata; class Actinopteri; order Cypriniformes; family Cyprinidae; genus Labeo; species Labeo calbasu. The sequence goes on along the minus strand of JAHKKF010531453.1, from coordinate 6,376 downwards.
AAGAAAAGTTTAAAAATTTTGCCTCGTGTCTCATCTCGTGGGATAAGTGTCTCGTCACACCCCTATTATTTGACCATTTCTTACAAGCAATTTTTAGAAAGATGTAGCCCACATCAGACGTGTGAATATTTAACTGATTGACGTGAAAGAGGAAGTACAGAATAAATAGCTCGCATTAACCAACACATTACTAAGTATTTCTAGTTGATGATGCCATGATGCCAAATAAACCACATGTGAAGAGAAGCGCACGCTAGTTTTCAGGTCTTCATGCAGAATGAGAAATGTTAGTGAAATTAAAGACATAAGAACCTAAATCATTGAGAAGCAACAATATCGCTGTTGCTCAGATTTGTTTGTTTTTTTTCCCGCCCTTGTTTTATTTTTGTAAATCTCTATTCTCATGGCAGTTTTATCTCAGTTGCTATAATTAATTATAAAAAGCCAAATGTGACAAACATAACATTTTCTCAGAACTGTTATTGCTGTTGTTGTCTTTTACAACTCATTTCATATTCAACATTTGACACGTGTTCCTATTCAGTAGCATTAAACAAAACCGGCAGTTCTCACTACGTGAACACTGGTATGCAGCCTTTTTACACACCAGTCATAGCAACAGTATAAAAATAATCATGTGAAGTCATTGGCTGTGGATACAAAATAAAAATTAAAAAAAATAAAAGCAAGCTCAAGAAATAAATTTGATATTTTTCTTTCCAACTGTAATAATTTATATAGATTACAGCAGCATTTTGTTCCAAGTGCAGAATAATTTAGTTGATGTCCTCAGTTTGTTTTTTATAATTTGGAAAATGACCTCTAACCTGAATTGCAAGGCTGCGTTCTAAAAGAAACTGCATCACTGCAACCACCCATTTCAAAACTTCTTGCCAACACTTCTGCTCTTCTTTGCACTGCTCTGTAAGTTCTGCATCTATTCCATGAGTCTGCATCAGTGCCAACTGTGTAAGCACGTCATTTCTATGAGGCTGACTTGATTCATGTTCCTCTGCACACACACACACATGTTTCCAATCACAAAAACCGAAGTGAGAATAAGAACTCGCAGACTGCCCAAATAAGTAGCCATACACAACAAAGATTTGTTAAAACAGCTCTTCTGGTTTTTGTAAAATAGCATTGATGCATGAAATGGTGCATCTTTGTTTTGACATAACAGGGATGCTTTCATGCCCTTACTAAACCAGTAACACAATTTCTCAGTGACAGCAGGGCCCCAACAAGCAACATCAGTGGATGTAATATGTTTTTAATTGGAAAAAAACTGCTGGCCTGTATCAGTTGTATCATCTTCACCAGATTCAAAAGTACTGGCCAACGGAGGGTATATTCGGCCTAACTAAACTAAATTAGCTCCAGAATATTTTAAAAGCCACTATTTCTTTATTTTGAAAAAGGAAATAATTCAAAATAAGAAAAACCTACAATGCATCTGCTATAAAGCAGCAATACAAGTCTTACAAGAAGACTTACATTAAGGAATGTACAGTGGCCGAGAGAGCTCAGCGTGCTGCAGATTAAAAAAAGGCATGCAAATAGGAAAAAAAAAAAAAAACACACAACAACACCTGCAAATTACGAAAACATCAGTAATCAACACATGTGCTGCAAATATTCGCAACACAACCAAATACAGAAACACGGTGTAAAAACAGAAACGCACTACAAACACTCACAACACAACCAAATACCAAGACACTGATGTGATGCTTGTGTATACATCAACTTCACTCACTTTTCGTATTCCCTATTTGCATGTCACTCTGGATAAAAGCATCAAATCAAGTTCTTCCCTACATGTTTTCTCATTTAATATCCTGTTTCACTTGAAAGTCAAAAGGGTTGCGATGCTGGTTCATGTGGACTTTAGCAACCGTCAGATGCCAAAAGGTGTTGAAAAATGATTTTACAGTACATAAGCTCAGCCTGAACATGTGAAAGATATACTGAGAGATTCCAGGATGAAGCTGAAGTTTCTCACCATCAGTTTGCAGTTTCTTGCTCTTCAGTAAATACACACAAAACCAATAAAGAATTTACTTAAACAGCTATGCTCTTTTTTTTTTTTCTTCTGTTTATTTTATGAACTACCTACAATAATATTTCAACTATATTTATACATCATTTGACTAGAAAAGACAAAAAAAAAAAAAAAAAAAAATCATGTCTTCGTCAGTCAGGAAATATGTGTATTTATAGAGTAAAAAATAAACAGGAGGAGCAAGACGGATTCAGTTAAACTTATTTGCATTACAGAAATTTTCACAATACAAGTTGTTTCAAAGCAGCTTTAGTAAACACCTCACAAACCCAAAAGATGACAAGCACCACAGTATTACTGATAACAATGACCAGTTTGGTGTTTAACTGAATATAATGAATTTAATACAATAAAACAGACAGACATTTACCTCTCATCCTGCAGCATTTGACAATCAGCACGACTGTTACTAGCAGATATGGACAAACTGCCAGTACAGAACGGAGTGTGTGGAGAACAGAGATCTGAGATTCTGAATGAGACACTGAAAAAAAGAGACACAAATTAACTTTATCGAGCACATCTGAACGAGAGCATAGGAAGAAATAAATCAGCTCACAGTTTCAGTGACTCTCACTTGTGACTGAGATCCAGCTCTTGGGTGACTCTCCTCTCTCTGGGTGTTTGCAGTAGTAGAAACCCTCATGTGACTTTGAGACATTAGAGATGATCATCTTTGTAGTTTGATTCTGGATGAGTGATCCATCTTTATAGAAATCAGCTCTGCGGTTTGACAGGGTTAAATGTTTATATAAACAGCGTAGAGTCAGAGTATCTCCTTCAGTCACAGGATGAACAGGACTCTCCAGAATCACACCAACTACAGAAACAGAAGAAACATGAACTGAGTGTAAACAATAACATTATAAGTACAATATGCTTAAACAAAATATATATTTCTGACTAACCCATTCAGTACCTCTTACCAATTCAGTGTTTTTGCCCACTGATGATTCCTACAATCATTAAATCAACCAGATTTATGCATTGATTGTAAACTTCCAGTGAAATGAATAAATACAGAAACACAGACTCACAGTGTACAGTGATATTAACATGATTGCCGTTTTCTCCAGATTTAGACTCACACCAGTACACTCCAGTGTCTAATGTGCTGGTGGAGCTGATTGTACATGTAGATCCTGTTTGTGATCCCCAGTATGATGATGAACAATCTCCCAGCCATCCACTGCCTATGTATCTTCTCACTGTCCATCTATCAGAGTTACTCTGGTCCTCACAGCTCAGAGAGAGAGAGACAGATGTGAAGTGTTGAGTTCTGTTGGGACTGATGATCAGAGACACTGGAGGAGAAACACCTGAGAAGACAATTACAGCTCTAAATTGGAAAGGTTTCTGTAAGGGAGGCAGTGGTTTTGTCAACTGCAGAAAAAAAGGCCCCAAAAAGGGGTCATCAGATGAAAAGTTCACTATTACATGGTGTCTGAACATTAATGTGTGTTGGCAGTATATTTACACATCTACCCTATAATAAAAAAAAAAAAAAAAAAAAAAAAAAAAAAAACACACACACACACACACACACACACACACACACCATGCAGTTGTTTTTAATCAGTCTGTAAAAATAATATCCCCTTAATCAAATCAAGCCATTCTCAGATGCCTGTCGGTGTGGCGTCACATTACGCCGCGGCTAAATGCAGCTAAAGTAAACAGGCTCGTCACTCCACAAAGATAAGAGAGGGGCAGGGCAAGCAGAGCTCTTTAACATTTAAAGCAACCTCGACCAGAGCAGGATGATTTTTGCAGCAACCAAAGCACGTTAAAGACTTTTCATTAAGACACTAAAGAATCATATCAATTTGTGGAAAATGGGCATCCGATGATCCCTTTAAGAAAGTCAAATAAATGGGCTTTAACAATAAAAAGGGAAAAAAAATAAATAAATAAATAAACCTGCTAAAACAATTCGAAAAATCTAAATTTGAACCAAAGCAAAGTCAGGAAATTATTAATACCGAATAATGCACAACCAGAAATTAAACGCATCACCAACCCTTCATACAGGAGTACAATGCACCATGCCAGCTATTGGCGGGAATGGGATCTTTAAAATGGTGAGCATGTACTATGACTGGGTTTTGTCCGTTTGGCATGGGAAAATGTTCCAGCACGTAAATATGACTATTTACAACATGTAAATTTTTATACAGAACAAGAAACATTTAACCTGAACTTTCTTTACTAAGCTTTACTTAGTAACACAACACAATACATAAATCGACAGTGAAGTTTATGAATCATTACTGAGTCAAACTGAGGAAGAAATGACACAAGGACAGGAACAACATTAACATATCACACATAATCACTGACAAACATATCGGTGATAACTGGTGTTCAGCTCGCTCAAAATGTACATTCACAGTCCCATGTTTATTTCATAATAAAAGTCTCTAGTCACAGAGCCTTACTGTGACGGTTTGAAAATAAATTTAACCATGAAAACCTAAAACAAAATTTAGGCCATTTCTTTGTTTTCTTTCAAGTTCGTTTATAATATTAATAACATTGTGTTCCATAAAAACTCAAGCTTCAGTTTGATCATCTACTCTGCTGGAGAGCAATTTTTTTTTAATTCAGAAACATACAGCATGTTTTCATAGTACACAAACCTGTCATGTTGTGGTGTGCGGGGAATGAGGAGTAGTGACCAGAAGATCTGGTACATACACTTATTTAAATAATCCACGGAACGGACAGGAACGGACAGGAACGGACAGGGAATCCAACACAAAACGACACAACAAGACGTAAAAATAAACGGAGTGACATAAACAATAACCAACAACCAAATGGGGAACACAACCAAACTTAAATACACAGACTACTCAAAGGGAGACAGGTGTAAACATTAAACAATGACGTAATAATTGGAAACAGAACAGGAACAACCATATAAGGGCATACACGGGGAAAACCAAAGAAACAGTCTACAAGGGTGTGAACCTATTAAAACATCCCCCACTCATGGGTACAAATTAAATTTTTGTTAAACATCTAACAACATGAAAACTCTAGACATTTTTCATACTTTATTTATAATTTATGTCATTGTCTCTAAAACTGTAATAACTTTTCTGAACACATTTAACTTTTGTTTCACAGGAAAAGGGCATTTCCCCTCACTCTACCCTAACGTACTAACCCCCTTGTCATCCAAGATGTTTATAGGTATGTTCGACTTCATCTACGGCTACAGACTGTAGGTGTGTTCGACTTAACGCAGCGCTGCGCACCTCGATCAAATTCTGACTTGAAGATGTGCATGCCGGTTAGAAATTTTGTCCGACTTGAGGCGGCGCCGACGCCTCGTGACTGTCACGTGTGGCATCAAAGTACCGCGATAGTGATTCGAGAGCAGCCGACTGACTCAGCCAGCGCAGTTTCTTCTAGTCAGAATTTGATCGAGCTGTGCAGCGCTGCGTTAAGTCGAACACACCTATTAGGTGTGTTCGACTTCATCTACGGCTACAGACGGCGATCAACGAGAGTAGCCGAGAGCAGTCGCAGGCGGAGTTGAAAACGGAGGCGTCAAGTCGGACACTTTCTGCTCTACTTAGTGACGCTCTCGCTGTGTTTGCATGCTCTATCACAGATGAAGTGAATTAAATGCAATATTTATCAAATACACATACTTTTCAAAAGCGTTTTCATGAGCAACAGAAACACGTTTCATATACTGCTTAATACAGCACCATCTGAACAAGAATAATGATCAATATATACTATAAAGTGCTATATTTATGCTTTTATCAGTGTTTTATGATAAATCTGACTCAATATAACATTGCGACTACAGTACAAACACTTATTGTTCTAAAAACACAGATTTGTCAGCAATATCGGACTTAAGGATGTTAGAATAAACCCAAAACACACGTGATCATTGTCATGCAGTGAATCTGGCCAATCGTGAAACAGCCATGTGGTCATCAGAGCTCCTGCAGCCGCTCTGAAGAAACTGCGCCGCTTTAAGGTGCGTTCACACCAGACGCGAATGAAGCGTTAAGCGCGAGTGATTTACATGTTAAGTCAATGCAAAGATGCGAATAGACATCCTGCGGCGCGATTCGCGCGAATGGCGCGGCGCGAATGGAGCGTTTTGGGCGTTTGACGCCTGAACGCGTGATTCGCGCGAGTTGAAAAATCTGAACTTTGGCGAATATTTGCGCCGCGTTAACCAATTAGGAGCTTGCTCTAGTAGTGACGTGTTACGACATAGCCAGCAGAGGGAGAAATCCGAAACAACAATGGAGGACAAAATTATCGTCACTGTATGTGGAT